>CATQJA010001388.1:0-129255 GCA_958295435.1 Mesorhabditis spiculigera
TTAACTAGGGTTGAAAAGCCGCTTCGCGACTTTTCAGACCCTGGCCCCATCTAACCCCATGCTTCATCACTTTTGCATAAAATCCTGGATTTCTGTGCAAAAATGAAAAGCGCGTCCTTCCGCCATTATATAGGCTTCCCCACTTCCGGTGCATGCTAATTGGTTCCTAGCAAAGCGGCTCAGCGAGATTTTCACAAAACTTAATTTTAATATCGAAAACGGCTGTTTTTTAAAATTCAGATGCTGCAGTCGTGTCATGACCATTACGCACCCAAAGACGTATCATCACGGTACCCTTAACTTCCTCCCCTATTGAGATACGACTGGAACATTACGGACTGAAGCCTGGCATGCAAATGCACACACACACACACACACACACAAACACTACTTTTTTATATATAGTAGGATAGTAGATGTAGACCTCCTGAACCCCCTAAACCCCTCCGAACACCCCCTTCCAACCCTCCGAAACCCCTCCGAACCCCTAAACCCCCTCCCAACCCCTAAACCCCCTCCCAACCCCCTAAAACCCCTCCGAACCCCTACAACGCCCCCTCCCAACCCCCCTAAAACCCCTCCGAACCAATCTCTACAACCCTCCCAACCCCCCTAAAACCCCTCCGAACCCCCCTACAACCCCCCTCCCAACCCCCCAAAACCTCCGAACCCCCTATTACTCTCTCTCCCAACCCCTGAAACCTCCTCACAACCCCCCTCCCAAGTTAGGGGGGTTTAGGGGCGGGAGGGGGGTTCGGGAGGTCTAGTAGGATGTATCGCCCTTGTTCATTTTATACCGTCATACAGATGTTTATCACGGTCGACTTCCGAAAGCAAATGTTCGTTGTGCTATGTTCGCAAAGAAATCACGTAAAGTGTGACAATATCCGTAGGCATGTTCCTATGGTCCGTATCGTGCTGGAGAAAATTTATCCCTCCCATCCCCGTTAACAGGCAAGCACCAAAAAGTTTCTTAGCCACCTGGCAGATCACCCCGGACCGGATTAACTCTCGCGAAGATTTTCAAACGCACCCATCGCAGTAACGGCATGGGAGAAAACCGGCCAATACCTTGCGCAATATGCAAATAGCCCACAAAGTGGCGGGGGGTTAGAAATTCCACAAAAAAACCTGATTTTAACAGCGAAAATCAAATTTTGAAAATCTCCGCGTCTTTTGAACGCTCTGCAACTGGGTCCTGTGAAAGTTTTTGATTTGCATGCTTCTCCCCAACTCCGGTACGGAAAAAATGAAAACGCCCTCTCTTCGCCGATATATAGGCTATTTCCACTTCCGGCGTATGCTAATTGCCCCTAACAAAGCGGGTTTTACAAAAACCTATTTTTAATAGCGAAAACCACAATTTTTCAAAATTTTTATGTGTGTGCAGTCGATTCCGGACCATTCTAAACCCATTGTCGCTTCTTCCCTATCTAAAAAACCCTTCCCCGAGGCTGTAGGAGCGGAACATCCTAACGGAAGTGCATGCAAATATACACACACACACACACAAACACTATTTTTTTTATATATAGTAGGATTCCTCTTAATTTTTAATGTTTCGCATTTACTTAATCCCAGTTTTCCTCAGACCCCTCAAAAAAATCCCGGAGGTGCGCCCGCCCGGATGAGGGGTGAAAACGTGTTTTTGTCTGTTTGTGGGGTGAGGGGGGGTGAGTCCGAGAATTTGAGGAGCCCGGGAAGTAGAGAAGAAGCTTGTCTCGTGCAACCAGTGCCCTGGAAAGCCTCTCTTTTTCTTGAAAAACTTTTGCAGAATCGCCCGGTCAAGTGTCGCCTCGATGAGACGACAGGCTCGACAAGTCAGGAGTGGGCAATTTGGTGGTCTACTGTAGTTAGCTACTGTAAACTGGAGGAGAAAGGCCGAGAAAACTGGAGATTTTGGTTTATTTCCACTATTTTCGGAGCTGTAATATCATGAAATTTTAGTGTATTTGTATTTGTAGAATTTTGAGTTTTGTGCCAAAAAAATTCTAAGTTTTAAAATCGAAAATCTAAATTTTTAAAATTCGAGTGTGTTGATCAAGATTTTATCAAGTTTCTCTTAAAATAAGTAGAATTTAGCAATTAACTAAAGACACATGTCCAAGTTCTCCCGATCTCCATGTTTCAAAATTTTGCGGCTATTCTCGCGAAGTATTGAGATGATTCCCGCAACCCTTGGCACGGCAAAAAACCCTACATTTTCCTGCTCAATCCAAAAGTCCTCGAGATCGTTCCAAAACCCCTCGAAAAAATGGCTGCCCCGTTTATTGGTAGTAAACCGGTTTATAAGTGGAGTGTCGAGTGGCGCGTTGAGGGTATGCAAATTTTAGCAATTTTGACGAGAGAAGAAAAATTCCAGATCGCCAAATTTCAGGCAACAATTGCATGTTTTAAAACATATTTATGATCCCGAAAACAGCGTGTCTATGCTAAGTAGTTCAATGATAAAAATAAATCCATTGAATTCTTGAAAACGTACTGCTTGTTATGAGAATTGCAGAAAAGACTTTTTGATAAGTATTATTCATTATACGTTTCAGACAGAAAGTTTGTTTCAATAAATTTCGGACTTTCGCGGCTAGGCGATCGGCTATTCCGTAGCGTTAAAGGAACGATGTTTCACCAAGTGTCATGGTCAGAACAAGATTTTTGAAGGGTAATTTCCATTGGCGCTCGCTTTGGAGCTATTCAAAAAGTGGCGTTACAAATTAATTGTCAAAATCGATTTTTTTAGTTTATCAGGTAAAAAGATAATAACGCGTCTCCGGCGAATCGGCGAAAAACCGGAGCTTCCAATTTCCATGTTTCATCAAGTTCCAAATTTGCAGGAAAATATCGACCAGTAATTTTTCGAGAGTAATCGCTTTATAGTTTTTGGCAACGCCTATCATTGTATTTCTAATAATCTCAATTTTCCATTTTCAATGTTTCATGAAATTTCCTATTTCCATGGAAAGGATTCGGTCTAGTTTCTCTATTACTTTTCTTCTGGTATTTCGCGCTGATCTTTCGCCTCGAGTGCCCTGTACTGTTCGACAGTTTCCCCCCTGCCCCCCTCTAAATAGAGTCCATTTTTTCGGCTGGTCGCCCCTCACGTGTCCAAATATTTGGGTCACCACCCTCCCTTCCCCCCCATCCGCTCTGCATTTTTCCCCCCGGAAAATTCGAGTCAAACTCTATTTGTAAAAGCCGAGTCAAGGCATCAAGATACGGTCAATGTGGGTGGGTTTTTGGGGGTTTAAAGGGGCCGTGACAGGAAAGAAAATATTAAAACTTATAAAAGGATAAAATAGAAAAAAGGATAAAAGCTTGATAAAACTGTAAAACTTTTTTGTTATGATTTAAATTCTTGCCTTTTTAAAGGGATGGTGACAGAGGAGACCGGGCCAGGGAAATTATTAAAAACCTGTTGGAAAGAGTCGTAAAAGGTAAGATTCACCTATTTTTATGATTATTTAAATTTCTGCGATTTTAAAGGGATGATAACAGGAAGGAAAGGAGCGTGAGAAAATATAAAACATTGCTTGAATTTACCTATTATTCTGCAATTTAAGGGATGGCTTTGAAGGCAAGAGCTGCGGTGACTAAACAAAAAAATATTCACAGCTCCTGGAGATTTTTTGAAACATGGATTTGTAGCTTTTTTGGCTTTCAATTTTCGCTTAGCTTTTGCAAGCTAGACTTATAAGCTTATAAATCGGAAAGTTAATTTAAGGGTTTCAAAGGAATTTAGATAACGTACATGTTTAATATCTACAAATGTTCCGAAAAATGATAGGCTTTATGTACTGAATTAGAGACGAATAGTGATCGCAATGCGGCCTAGGCGTTGAAAATTTTTGAAACGTTTGATTTTAAATATTGCGTTAATTTTTCAATCGTTCAAATTTAATCGCCTCACTTTTTTGGTTGCCTCCCGGGAAAGCTTCCCCTCCGCCGCGTGTATGTTTACTCACCAAAAAATAACAGCAAAAAATATCACGCGATCCGCGAATACAGGGCAACACCACGTGGCAAAGGCGGCGAAAATAAAATTCCGAATTCGGAAAGAAGTTTTTTGTATATTTATGTATTATGACTATTTTCTGAGAACTGGAGAGCAGAAAAAGCCAAATGACACAGCCAATGACAGTATGAAATTGGCGCCCTTGAAAAATGCATAGTCCCAAGGAAATTTGAAACATATTTATGATTCCCTAAAGATTTCCCAAGCCCGCGACACGCAACGCATAAGCCTGTCGCGTAGTCCATTGCATAATCGATTGAGAAACCCTAATTGGGGTCACGCAGCGTCCGCGTGGCGTGTCGCGGTTTAAAATGGCTAAACCGGAGTTTTCTAATCCACACGGAGAAAAAAAAGCGTTACAACATCATGATGAGCTTCACCCCAAAAATGCGAAGCATTAGTAGCGTAGCCAGTTCTGTATAAATTCAGGTTCGAAAATGGCCAATTTTTCCATTAGTCGTGGTTTCTAATTAAATGCGATTAAAAATTCGCTGTATTCGCAGTGGATTAAACGCCGGTGGAGTAAAATTTGTTTCACAAAAATTAGGGCAAAACTAAAAATTTTTTGATTCAGTGTACTCATCACACACATATCCTCAAAATAGACCGCTTTTCCGGCGTTTAACAAATTTTTCAGAGAATCTTAAAAAATGCATGATTCGGCTCTAATTAATATTCAATATTTATGAAGGAAGTGCCAAGCCAAAACCTATCCGAATTTCGAAACACTTCTTCCAAATTCTCGGCCCCTAGTGTTGCACACGACAATTCAACCGGTTCCCGCAGCTATCCGGCATGATGGCCAATACGGGTAAACAGGGGGATTTCCGGAAAATTGGAGGTGAGTGAGAGAGAGAGAGCGAGAGCGAGAGAGAGTTTTGTGTATCGTTTCGGCAACGTTCTCTGCTCGTTTAACCTTGCAGAGTTGACACTATAAAGTTTAATTTCGACTTTTTATATGTTTTGGAGTTGCCGTTTTGAACTCCTTCGCCCTTAGAAAACTTTAAACACATCGGCGAGGCATAATTCTGGATTTTCTAGAAATGTTTGCTTCGTCTGGAAAAAATGTTACAACAACTAAAAAGGATAAATTTCGAAAATTCTCATTATTATATATATTTGATAGGCGCGCACATATCATTCAACATATCTTTTCCGTGCCTTCCCGTTCCCTTTAAAAGCCTCTACCCTCGTCATTGAGTATCATATTCCTGCAAGTTCCGTGCTCCGTTCAAGGGAAGGGTTCGGTTTCCATCCTCCCCGAAGCACCTCGTGCTCCTTAAGGTTAATCCCTAGACGAGAGCCATTCGCCAAAAAACCCAACCCTGGGTGCTATGGCTGGACTCCCAGCCAAAACATTCTTTTCAAAGCTCCCCCTCCCGGCAGCGCTCCTCAAGAAAAATGACCAGAATTTTGGAGTACACCCAAGTTCCACCGTTCAAACATCGTTTTTTTTAACGCGGAAGAGTGGGTAATTTTGGGAATGAGATTCGAATAGAGAAAATGATTGGACATCGAAAATTGCTTTGCTACGATAAAACAGTGGAGATTGAACGATTCGATGCGCTCGGAAAGCAACAATTTTCTGAAACATGGTTTCATCTAAAACCGGCCAAAATGATTTATTAATTTTTTTAATGAGTTTCGATTGACAATTTACAAAATAGAAGAGGGTAAATATTGGATTTTGCACATATGATAAAAAGCTTGTTAAAGAATAAAGAAGACATTTAGTAAGTATTGATAATTTGGCATTCTCTGTAAAGCAACTATTGAAACGATAACCTTTTCGCTGAACACACATTGTGCCGAAACATTTTTTGTTGCAAATCAAGGTAGCATATAGTGGCATTTTGAAAATTGTAAAACAATACTAGCGGATTTACAAGGAGTCGTACAATAAAACATAGACAATCCTCCGAAAATCAGTATTTCCTGAAACATTGATCTTCAAGAAATTAGCGAAATTTAAACCAAAACTGTTTATAAAATTTTTAAAAGAAAATTAATTGATTTCCGATTAAAAAGGCAAGGTTCACTTTTAATATTTGGAAAATGAAAACTGGTCGAGAAAAAAATTCGCTGATATGCTGTACCGGATTATTAAGTTTTAATGAAACATCTTTCTTCAAACTAATAAAGCCAATTTACGGAAAAACTGTTCTATAACAACACCCCCGCCCCTCGCGTCACCTTTACTTAATAAGCTTAGTTTTTTGGGCTCCACCCTCCCCGCAAAAAACAAGCCCTCGGAAGTATTGGGGGACAGCTTACCTTATCAGGGATTATTAGGGAAACGAGAGGCCAGCCAGGTGTTCGAATTCAGATAATAACTTGAGTTCAGGCGGATCACGCCAATAAAAATGCTCTTTAAAAATTGATCTATGCATTAAAGGGGCGGTGACAGGGGTGAAAAATTGGGTACCGTTAAGGAGCCATATTTCGATTATGCTTTGGATTACAGGGCTGTTGAGTTACCAAAATTTCCCCTTCAATTTTTTGACGAAAAAGACCGCATATGGCAATAATCCTACCTTATATAATTTTGGAGTGTATCTCTGTGTGTGTGTGTGGATGTCACTTTCGAGGCCCGATTTGAGGGCCTTCCCGTGTCCCAAATGCGCTGATTTTTTGTCACTTGGGGGAATCGACCCTCCTCTTTCCGATGGCGTTTTCAGAATTTCGATAAAATACCAGTTTACAAAGTTAAAGCCGGTTTTATTCATTTTTGGGGGTAATTTGCATAATATGAAAAAAAATACAAATTTCCTCATTCTTGCAATTTGCCCGCGCGTGTGTGGTCGGTGGGGGGAAGGGGTCCAAAGGACCCGAGCTATCGGAAAGTCAAATTTTTCATGCAAAGGCCCAATTCCAGCGCCCAAGGCCCGCGAAGCGGGTTTTGGGCGCTGGTTAAATGATAATAATAGAGATAACCAGGGTTGAAAAACCGCTTCGCGGCTTTTCAACCCTCGCCCCGACTTCTCCAATTATATTCTTGGCTTTGCATAATTTTCCCGGATTCCGATGACGAAAAATGAAAACTGCTTTTGCCGTCCCTTTATATAGGCTACCGCGACTTCCGGTGCATGCTAATTTGATCCTAACAAATTGGGTTGCCCCATTTTCCATGAAAAACTTAATTTTAATGCCGAAAACATCATATTTTGTAAAATCTGATATGTGTGCAGTCATCTCCAGCCCATTACGCACCTAATGACGTATCGAACGTACCCCAAAGTACTTCCCTTCTTGAGATACTACTGGAACACGGTGACGGAAGTTGCATGCAATAAGGATTCCGATGACGAAAAATGAAAACTGCTTTTGCCGTCCCTTTATATAGGCTACCGCGACTTCCGGTGCATGCTAATTTGATCCTAACAAATTGGGTTGCCCCATTTTCCATGAAAAACTTAATTTTAATGCCGAAAACATCATATTTTGTAAAATCTGATATGTGTGCAGTCATCTCCAGCCCATTACGCACCTAATGACGTATCGAACGTACCCCAAAGTACTTCCCTTCTTGAGATACTACTGGAACACGGTGACGGAAGTTGCATGCAAATGCACACACACACACACACACACAGACACTATTTTTTTATATATAAACCAGGGTTGAAAAGCCGCTTCGCGACTTTTCAACCCTGGCCCCGTTTGGACAAATGAAACGGTAAACTTTGCATAATTCAGCCTCAGTCAAGCTGACAAAAATGAAAAGATTTTCTTCCATCTCTTTTTATAGGCTTCTTTTCCTTCCGGTATATGCTAATTGTTTCCTACCAAAGAGGGTTCTCGAAAATTTTAGAAAAACTTATTTTTAATATCGAAAATAGCGTATTTCGATAATTCTGTTATGCGTGCAGTCATCGCAGAGCCATTACGCACCTAATGACGTATCATACGTACCCTAATATTGATCCCCTATTGAGTTATCCTCCGGACATAGAGACGGAAGTTGCATGCAAATCGACACACACACACACACACAGACACTACTTTTTTTATTATATACCAGGGTTGAAAAGCCGCTTCGCGACTTTTCAACCCTGGCCCGGTATGATCCCATGATATTCTTCACTTTGCATAATTCTCGCGATTTTCTATGACAAAAAAAATGAGAAACGCCAGCTCCCTTCTCTTATATAAGCTACCGCAACTTCCGGAATATGCTGATTTTTCCTAACAAAGAGATTGTTCGATTTTTTAACAAAAAGCTTAATTTTAACCTCGAAAACAGCGAATTTTTGAAAATGTTATGAGTGTGCAGTCATCCCAAGGCCATTGCGCACCTAATGACGTATAAAACATACCCTAACTACTCCCTTTATTGAGATACTGCTGGAACACGCTGACGGAAGTTGCATGCAAATGCACACACATAATACACACACACACAGGAACTATTTTTTTATATATAGTAATATAGTAGGATAAATAGAGATAATAAATACGGCTATAATAAAACTAGCGAGGGATTTTGGGAAAAAGAGGAAGGTAACTTGCAAATGAAATAACAGGAAATTAGATTCACCACAAAGCGCTTGTATATCAAGTTCGATGAAACATTTTGCCGCTAAAAAAATAAAAAGCTATAAAAGTGACACCATCTTTAAAATCATCTAAATTAATGTAATGGTGAGATCGAGGGGATTTTCAGATCCAAGACAAAGGAATTCCCCAAAAAAGATTGAGCCCCTATGGCTTGTGATGCGAAACCTGTTTTTTTTTAAACTAATGCTACGTAATTACCCTTGTCTTGTCTTTTTTTCTTTTATTATTTAAAAGAGTTTTTTCCTCAAAATTTTTCTTTTAGTTTTCCTCAATTGATATCATGCAGCGTCTCCCCCCATTAAGCCCAAAATTCGGAAAATTATAATATGTAATACGTGAAACATCAGATTTAATTTCTGAGATTTTTTGGTTGAGATGATTTTTAACGAACTCCAGAGATGAGTCAGCACAATAGGCTGATTTTAGGCTGATTCATTTGCTTCCTTCCGGCTGTCTCTATCTATCTACCTTCCTTTTTCTTTCTGTCTTCCCAGGTGGAGTCCCCCGATTTTTCGCTCAACCCCACCCATACGCCTGGTCCGGCTGGAACAAAAGCGCGAAATTTGGTGTGTTTCATCTCAGGAATGAGAACAATTATTGGCGGGATAAATAGTCTTCTCACCACCTAGATCCAATTTAAAGGCACATTAATAGAGATTATTTCGACAATTCGATAATATTTTTGGAAACTTAAGTTATCTATTTTTTCATATTGAAATTGTGACTTATTCGAGGAGGTAAAGGATATCCGTAAAAAATCCGACATTTTGCGTGTTTCAGCCCAAAAACGAGAGCAATTATTGGTATAATAAATAGTAAACTGTACGCGTAGCTACTGAGTAAATGAAACCTGAATGAATTAATATAGGTCATTTTTACAAAAATACAGAATTGAAATGGGAATTTATCTATTTCCGTACGATTTCATGTTTAAATTGTGAAAATAATATAGAAGAGTTTCAGGTAACAGGGAAAATTGGGCTAAAAACATCTGTTTCAACTTATCGCCACTAAAGTTTCTATTTAAAATGTGCAATTTATATGAGCTTGGTACGCTAAAATTGAGTCTATGTTTTCTTAGCGGCGACCCGGCATCATAATTAGCCCCCTACCACGTGCCCTGCAATTAATTTCCTGGCGCCAGGAGGAGCTAGGGGCTAAATTTGGAGTGGAAAGTTGGAAAGGGAAAATTGAAGATGCTGCTCCTTGAAAAACAACTGAAAATTTGTGAGCTTCAATAGAAAGAAAGGGTCATAAACGATATACAGAATTGTACAGAATAAAAATCGGAAAGATCGAGGTAAAGCAGCAAAAAAAAATGATGTTTCGGCATCGAAAAACTAGCAAATTCCAAATCGACTGTTAATTACATCTTTTCCGGGCTTCAACTTGCACATGGGCTTTAATTTGGGGGCTTTAAAATATGCCAATTTTAAGCAATAATATTGCATTAAAAGAATTTTCTAGAAATAGCAGAAACAAGCACAAAAAGCTGCATTTATCCAGAAAGACGTGGATTTTGGGTTCAGTAATTGGAAAAAAATGTTTTAGGTTTTGAACCAACAAGTTCGGTGTTGAACAACCTAATGGGACTTGTGGGTCTCTCATAAACAAGCAATCCTTTTAATTTGCAACTTGCATAAAAATGGCAAAAATTGGGATTCTATGAAAATCTTTGTTTCAATTTTTGAATTGTCAAAATTAATGAACTGCGCATTTAATAGCAGGTTCCTTTTAATTTGGAAATCAATTAGAGCGCATTAACACTATTTAAAATCGAATTGGGTTGGCCCGCGAGAAAAAAAAAACGTGTTTAGGTTTTGAACATAAGAATTTGTTATTAACACTAATCAATGTGCCATTTAATTGTTCCGTAAAATAGCAAAAATCCGGATTCTATTGAAAATTAATTTTTCAGTTTTTGTAGATAGCACTTAAATGTCTCAGCCCTTTACTGAGTAAAATTAGGAAATATAGATTATTTTGATATATTAACGGGATAAATCATCAAATTAGCGTTAAGAAATAAATAATCCAAAAAACCCACTCTGCTTGTGGCAGAACTTCAACAGCTTGGAGATGAAGCTCTTCGACGGCTTCTTCGGCTCGAAACCCGGAAACGCGCCGTCCATCGTCATTTTGGCCGGGGGTAGGGCTTTGGGTTGGATGAGCTGGCGACCAAGGAGCGGCATGCTTTGTCGTTAGGAAAGTTTCGGAATCAGAATAATTGTAGCTTCAGACGCTCGTGCTCCAAATAATTAAATTGGAGCAGTGGAGAAGGGGAGTTTGGTGTGGCCCTGAAAATTGGAAAAAATTTAATGTGTTTCACGAAATTTAGGCAAAGTACGGAAAAATCGGGGACAATAATTCGTCGGTAGATTTTACGCTATGATCAAACAAAGATTTAAAAAATATATTTTTGATATCTAACGGGATGTAAAATTACTGTTATTAGCTTCGATATAAAAATTACCTTAGCAAAGATATATAGTTAAAAGGGAGAGAGAGAGAGAGAGAGAGAGAGAGAGAGAGAGAGAGACGGACTCACGAAGAAACAAGAGTTGTCTATTAATTAAAAATTCGGCCGAAAATATAATTTGGGGGTTTCAAACATTAAAAAAAAAGAAAATTGGAATAAACGGTAGTACAATGTTCTATATTTTCTGTAATATTTATTGTTTCTATATTAAATCCGAATAAAAAAGATACAACGAAATCGGGAATTGTGAAATTGGCAAGTTCCGAAACAATTTTTTTTGAAGCATTTACGTTCCATAAAAAATTCTAGAAACACTCGCCAGGTGCACCCATTTTTTGAGGGCATCCCGGGGCACGAAAAGTGGCGTTTTCCCCGGTCGTGAGACCCGCACCCAGCTAGGCCACGCCCCCTTCGCCAACCCCCGCCCCTTTCTCGCTGGCGCACCGCCAAAATGGCTCAACCCTGTTTTTTACGGGAGGTTTACCCACGTGAAATATGAGCTAAACGCAGTCTGCTTCCGGAAAGCGCAGAAGCGCTTCGGAAAAAAAGAAGGTTTCTTTGAAAAGTGCAGTTCTTTGAAAATATACGCGTAGCAATGGTTGCTCGGAATTTCGCTAGTTGATGGTAAAGAGTTCGGTTCTTTTGCAATATCGGGGGTGACCGCATTAGTTTCTAAGGATGCAATTTTTCTTTTTTATAAATGGAGGAATCGTTTCAATATCATTTTTAATCTTCCCAAACGTAAAAACAGTACAAATTTTGATTTAGAATCCAAAAATATCGGGTTTTCGACAAACTTTAAACTACGCATTTTTCTCTGTTTTCCGATTGTTAACTTAAATTGTTCAACCACTTAAAATGAAACTATTTGAAAGGCAAATGTAAATAAGTTAAGAAGTGAAAAATAAGTTTCAAATTTGAGATTAAAAAAACTTGAATCCGCAGAGTTTAGAGGTTCTGGGCCGGCAATTGTTTAACCAGTTTTAACTATACTTTTCATTAATTGTCTAACGATTCAAAATCGAACCGCTATTTTGTGATTATGCTAAATTATCTCAAATATTAGAAAAAATAGCAGGCAGCAGCGGATCATTCCAAAAATTTGATGTTTCAGTTTTTTTATCAGGACAATTAAGCAAAGATTTCGCGAATGCCTGGAAGGTCATAGCGAGAAACACAGAGGGACAGCGAGAGAGCGATAGAGCGAGATAGCTTCAGAGAGAGGGAAAGAGAGAGTGAGAGAAAGAGAGAGAGATAGAGAGAAAGAGAGAGCGAGAGAGCGATAGAGCGAGTCAGCTTGAGAGTGAGCGCGAGAGAGAGAGAGAGAGAGCGAGAGAGAGAGAGAGAGAGTATAACTAGCCTATTCCATACCTTCCCCCTTTACTACAGTTTTATCCAAACTCCAGTGCCAAACGCCCACATGGCTCAGGGCGTCAGCCGCCAGCGAACTGCGATAAGCCAATGCTTTTTATAACGCTGCTTACTTTCGGTTTTTGCTCTTTTTCTATGGCTCTCCCACTCTCTCGCGCTCTCTCGCCCGGCCCAGGTGATCCGTTCCCAACAGCGATAAGGCCCCCGACAAAGGGCAACCCGGATCGCTGATAGCTCGGATGGGCCAAAAGAGTATACAAAACTCCGAATGGGACTGGTTAAAGGGATTAGTCAGTCACCGAGGCTATGGATTTTAGGAGAGAGATAGAGAGAGAGAGAGATAGAGAGAGAGAGAGAGAGCAATACAAAAAAATGTTCTAAAGAAACCCGTGTAAGCGAGTAGTGATCAAATTTTAGTGAATCGAAGACCCGATGTAAATGCTGTCCCAAAAAACAATTCCCTCTCTAACTCGGGGCCCATGTATTGGATCGGAATCGTTGTCACACAATTCGAAAGCTCTTAAAAAGTTTGCAACAATCTTCAAAGCCATGTTTTATTTAAATGCCTTATTTTATAAGCCATTTTCTAAAATGTTCCCATTTTTCGGGGTTGCATACCAACCAACCGGCCTCAATTTCTCCATGCCAAATGACCGGAAGTGGCCGTTAATTAGAGACAGAGGGGTTACTTGATGTTTTTAAATAGCTTGTAAAATAGCGTTTAAATGAAATTAAGTTGATTTTGTTCTTCCGCCGAAGAATTTCCGAAGAATTTCATGCGCCCGAATCCCGGGTGTGAAATCGACGTTTCATAAAATTGAGTGGGGAGGTGATTTATCAGATCAAATACTTGGTAGGGCGACTCTAATTTTATTATTATCCTTATTCCCCCTTTTTGTGTTAATTTATCACTTAAATTTCAGAAACTTGAGGCAAAAAAGCTAAAAGCCGTCCGAAAGCCAGCGACATAAAATCGAGGTTTCACAAAATCTAGTAGTGACGCGATTTATCGCCTCGCCTAATAGTTCGAAAGTTCCATCGTCTAATCGCGCGCAATTTAGTACTATACGTTTTATAAGTCTTATTTCAATTATTCTTATTTACTTTATATAAAAATTTTGTAAAATAAGATGAAAATTAGTAATACTAAAAATCGGAACCATGAAAAAAATATGTTAAAAAAATGGTTAGGGATACAAGATTTGTTAAGGATGCTAATTCTCCGATGTCAAAGATGCGAATCAAAATGCTTATTAGTTTTTCTATATTCCCTTTTTTATTGATTTTGAGCATTCTATGTTTTCGCTACGGTATGTTTTATTGGTTTAACGGCATTTTTTTACAAATTAAAGTGTTTAGATACTTTCCTCAAAAAAGATCGTTGCTCTACCGTATTTGCGTGTAATACACGTAATTTGTCACACTCTTAAAAATGTGCAAAAAGAGGCACATGCACATAAATAAGCGAAAAACTCGTTTATCTCGTCTTCGGGGTGGTATTTGCCCTTTTACAGGGCGCATGAAATGGTTCGCTGTTTACCATGCAAAATGGCGTCTCCTTTGCTGTTTTCTTGGCCAGAGTGAGAAAGAGAGCGAGAGAAAGAGCGAGAGAGAGAGAGAAAGCCCCTCTCTCGCTCCCCCTCCATTGTTTTGCACCCAATTTGCACAAAATCGCCAAGACCTTTGCATTATCGGGCGTCTAAATGGCTCAGAAATTTCTAAAAAATTTGTAAAAACTATGTTACTAGGATTTGTAAAATTTCTGGAAATATAGTGTGCCTAAAATAGCCTACGGTTCAAAATAAGGCAAAGGGCCTCCTAATTAATAATTCGTCCGTTTTTTAATTTGGCGTTTTTATGAAACATCATGACTTAACCGGCAACTGCACAAAAAGATTCACTTTTTTTTTGCAAAAATCTCGAAGCTTCATGATCACATAAAATAAAATATAATTTATGGCGTCAAAATAGAGATGTTAAGAATCAATTAACAATCAAGATTATTTGCATACATTGGCATAATATTATTTTATTTGGATGGGGCTGAGCGTATGACCAAGTAAAATAATATTATTTGACTCCGCTTGAGAGAGAACCAAGTAAGATTACTTGATTTACTTGATTTACTTGATCAAACTATAGTTTCTTGCAATTCTGGCATTTTTCGGATGGTAATGAACTTTATGACATGATCGCATGCTAATTTACTGGGTTCGCGGCATGATTGCCTGATTTGCATTCAGAATTTGCACAAAATCAAGTAATTTCGCTGAAAATCAAGTAATTCTCCCAAATCAATCAAGATCAAGTAAATCAAGTAATTTTATTTTACTTGATGCGTATTCAAGCAAACGGCGTAAAATAATTTTATAGTTACTTGAAAATTTCGGATGCAAATAAAGTTGTTCAAGTAAATTTACTTGGTCATTATATTACTTGATTCGTAACATCTCTACGTCAAAATGGCCGAACCTCTAAAATTTTTCAAAATAGTGTGTTTCGCAAAAGGCTCTCACCTAGCAAAAGTTGGCACGACCTAATTAGTTTACACTCCCGAGCCAAATAAATGTACATTTTTAGCCCTTTAATTTAATTATCGCTAGATTAAAGTTTGTCTATAAAATTTCGAAATCGTTAAATTTTGATAATGATTGCCGGGCAGGTAAGCAGTTTCAAACTAGAAAAAAATGTTTCACGTTTGAAAATAGCTGTGGGTAAAAAATTCCAGATAATTCAGCTATTGCCATGACATGGAATGAATGCCTTGGTTCGACGTGTTCTTTGGTACTAACATTAGTCTTAACTACTTTTTTATGTATTTAAAGTATCTCTCTCTCGCTCTCACTCTCGCTCTCTCCCCCTCCCTCTCTCACTCTCTCTCGCTCTCTCTCTCGCTCTCTATCTCTATCTCGCTCTCTCTCTCACTATCTCTCTCTCTCTCTCGCTCTCTCTCTCTCTCTCTCTCTCTCTCTCTCTCTCTCTCTCTCTCTCCTCGCCTCTCCAATCAAAATAGAACCCATTCCTGCCGGGTGTTCTCCGGCCGAACAAAGCTTTTCCTCTCCCGACCAACACCTCCCTTAATTTGCATATTGTTTGACCCTCAGCCGCGTGTGTGTGACAATAGGCATGGCCTGTATAATCTCCGAAAAATAATCCCTCCCTCTCCCGACCCTCCCCTATTTTCGTGGAAATAAAATATGTTTTTTTGAAAGGAGAAAGATCGAGGTGAAGATCACGGGATCGAATACATAAAGTTCAATAACAAACGCCTAAACTTATTTTTTTCGAAAATCATAGTGTCGAAAACCATAATATCGAAATCTACACAGACGCATTTTCCGGAACAACCCCCGATTCCGATGAAAAAATGTGGGCATTTTGAATGTCGGCATTATATTTTTCGACATTATGATAGCAAATTCGCTAGAAAATCTACAGCGAGGCTACACCAGCTATATGTCTACGCGAGTAGCAATAAAGAAAAATCCTTAATATATATTTTTTTTACGAAACATAATTATCTTTACCGCCGCCCGGCCTTTCCTACAAAATGCAAAAAGCATACGGTAGGCTGGGAAATTCCGATAAATAGCAAAAACGCATAAATAGCTTTTTGTAAATAAACAAATATTAGAATTTTTAATATTATGAATGGGAATTTTATCTTTTAGTCAAGTTTCGAAACATCGTAATTTTGTGGGGGCGCATTTTCCTAACAAACCTACCAAAAAGACGTGTAACTAGCAAATGTAAAATTCCCATGGATAGTAAAAGACGGAGAATAGCAGTCGCTTTAACCGCTTAAAGATTCGATTTGTAAAACTAAAGCAGTGATGATATGTATTTAAGGGTTAAAAGTAGGAACACAGTGACCTCGTGACATTATGGAGTTCACAAAATTTTTAAATTGTCTGTTTTTATGAAACATCATTGCGCAACGCCAAATTTCAGAATCGCGACATTTCACACCTCGAAATTTCATAATGTCCAGATTTCAGAATATAAAAATTTGCTAATATAGAAACCTAGACTCCTGGAAAAACCTAGGCAAAACAATGGAAAAAATGTCGAAATATTTAAATTTCGCCACCATGAATTTTTCAAATTTTGCCTTTCGACATTATGAATTTCGGTATTTTGCGATTTCGACACTTTGGATTTCGGTACTCTGGCATGTTAAAACTATGGAATTTCGCTATTCTTTAACGTAGACATTCTAAAATTTTGGCATTTTAATCGCAACTCGGCACTTGATAACCAAAAAAAATCCATAGCAATGCCTTTAATGATGGATCATTTCCGCGCGCTGGCACGTCTGTTTCGGGTGGGGGGGGTCAAATGTCAGGAGATTTTCACTGATTTTCTCCACTAAATTCCTCCTTTTATCTTCTCCTCCTCCTCATGCTCCCCTCCCCTTCCTGGTCTGCTGATTTTTGCTGCCACCTGTGGTTCTGTTGGTTGGCCTTGAAAGTGAGACTGGCCACCGCCCCGCTATTTTCCGGGTTTAATTAGTTAACCGTTTTTGAATCAATAGTAATGAAGGAAGGCAGGCAATGGCAGAAAGAAATTTAGCGAAAACCAGCAAAATGTCGAAACTCCTTTTTTTTCAAATTTTGTCGATGCAGCATGCAAGACGTACACTAATAAATATCGCTTAAGTGATAGATCCAATTGACATGAAACACATACTTACTCGATCTGAAAGGGCTAAGAGCAGCCGTAATACCGACAGCGAAAAATCCCGATAGCCGTAATACCGACAGGGTTTGAAAGCCACTTCCTTTTAAACAGCTGCATTGGCTTCCGGATTATCGGTATTTTGGCTATCGGGATTAAGGCGTCTGGAGTCCAACTAAAAAAATACCGTTATATTGTTGATTCAAACGCGATGGAACGGATTCTCGCTGGGGGCACGAGCCGCCATAACACCGACAGGCCGAAATCCCGATAGCCATAATACCGACCGGACGAAACCCCGACAAGCAAAAACCCGACAGCGATAATACCGACAGAGCAGTATCCCGACAGCCGAATCCAATCGCGATTTTGAATTTAAAATACAACATCGATGGGTCAAAAATACCGACACATGAAAAAAGCAAGAAAGTGTATGAAATAATATAACGAAAGCCAGGTTCCAGAAAAAGCCATTGGGTTCTGGCCTGTTAGCGGGGGGGGAGGACAAATTTTTTACAGTAATTCTCTACGGCGCTATAACAAAATATGATCCATTTTACATATATTTTTGGTTATAAAACAATAAAAAATCATAAAATTATGGAAAAATTTTGACTGTTTCATCAAAAAATATAGGAAAAAGCCAAAAAAGTAATAATAATTTTTCAAAACTTTTAGGAACATTTTTCTAATTTTCTGACAATAAAAATGAAAAAAACTATGGCAAGACTGCAGATTTATTAATATTTAGGTGGAAAACCAAAAATAAGAACCCCCGCTAACAGCCCAGAACAGCAATTTCTCAATTTTCGGGGGTATATTTAAGGAACGTCTCGTACCTTATGACACCACAAGATCAGCAGAAAATGGCACAAAACCGAACGACACAAGACTCGAAACGGGTTGTGTTTTCTGTAGATGGAGGGGGGAGCAACAGTCCGGGGAGGGGCAGATCCAAAATCGTCACAATCCGCTCTTGCTCCTCTGCCCCGGCTCTGCCCTGCGCAAAGGAATTTTTGGTAGTCGGGGGCCGAGGTCAGGGGCTCCGATTCGATTCGATCCCCCTCTACACACAAAATTGGGGGAGCACGAGCTCTGCTTTGTGTAGCTCTCGCGTGAGTCGCCCTCCCCGCAAATAAACACGGGGATTTTTGAACTTAAAGGGAGCAGGAAGTTCGAAGTTTTCTGGTTGTGGAGGAGTGAAAATTATTTTGAGGGACTAGGAAGTAGAAAAAATGTTTCAGAATCCGGGGAAAAACGTTTTAAAGGGACCGGCAAGTAAGGAAGAAGCTTTGGCATTATCGGGAGAGAGCACGAATTTTTGGTAAAACATAGAGTTTATGGTGTTTTTCTTAAACTACAAGGCTATTGCAAGCAAAAAACCTTTCTGAAAAACGTTAAAAAGTCGAAAAATTCGGCATTTTGTCGAAAATTGACCATTTTTTCTGAAAACTCGATATTTATGAATTTTTAATAAAAATGGTAAGCTTTTTGCGTTTTGGTAGCAAAACCAGTCCTGGAACACATCCGCTATTTCTATTCGAAAAGTTTGTGTCCTAAAACAGTTGGTCTGCCCCCCGTTAACGAACGAACGATATTTTTTACGCATTTTACGAGAATTTTATGTGTTTTAGCGTTCATGCTCTAGCATAACTTTAAACCACGTTCAATTTCTCCAACATTTCCTGATTTTTTTTTGGTTTCGGTTTATTAGGTTACTGATCGGACTGCACTAATTCTTTTTACCTTCGTTTTATTATTTTTTCAGTTGAATCATATGTTTTAAACTACGGTATGTTTCGGTATCAGTATCTACAGTATACGGTAATTCTTTTACTAAAATTTTATTTGTTTTCTTTTTGTATCGTGTTTTCCCTAAGATAGATTTTTCCAGCACCTTTTTGCTATTTATTTTTGCTGTCGGTTTATCACGTTTCCGATGTGCCGCATGTTTTTTCGCATTCCAATCTGATCCTGGGGGGGGGGGGGGTTAGGGTTACGAAATCCCCTCCCCCTTCGGACTGTCGTCAACAGTATCGGTTCGTTGGGTTTGTGGATGGTATGTCGCTGCCATTCCCCCCCCCCCCTACCATCAACAGGCCCCAAAAAGAAGTGCTGGGGGGGTGACGCGAGAACGGGGGAGATCGAAGATGTATGAATCAGCCGACATCGCATGCGCTGTTTATCACCATCTTCACACCCTACAGCAGGGAGTTAGCTTTGGAAAAAGGGATCTAGAAATTGCTAGCGAGGTTGTAGAAAGGGTAAAAACAAAAAAACTATCAAAGTCTCTAATTCTAACTTCTAACTCGCTCTCTCACTCTCTCTCACCCTCTCACTAGCTTTCGCTCTCACTCTCGTACTCTCTCACACGCTCTCTCTCTAACTCTCTCACTCGCTCTCTCTCTCACTCTCGCACTCTCTCGCTTGCACTCTCTCACTCTCGCACTCTCAAGCTCGCTCTCTCCCTCTTTCTCTCTCTCTTTCTCTCTCTCTCTCTCTTTCTAGCGCTCTCTCAAATGTCATTTTAAGAAGCATTGGTTGCAAAAATAAATGTATCAAAATATCCAAAACTCCCGTAGAAACTAGTTGCTGTAATGGCAGTTCCTTTTGAATTTCAGCCCTTAACGAAATATAAAACATTTCTATAGCACATTTTAGATAACACAATTTGAAAACTCTTGTCCTATCGCCGCGTAAGTTTGTTGATTTTAACAGTAATTTTGAATTCGGATTCTAACCGTAGATTATAGAAGCAGGGATTGTAAAACAATCTAGCCACTTTTTTCGATATTTTTATTAATTGTTATTATTTTGAATTTATCATTTTAAAATTTGTATGGAGTTGAATACCATCTTCCAGCGTTACGCGAAGTTATAAACGGATAAAACATATTTTTTCTAAGAAAGTTTTATCCTATTTGAAATTTGATTTCGTCATTTAATTAATTTTAAATATAAGTGAAATGTTTAGTTTCCTGAAATTTTTTAAGGAAGTTTATTCAATTCAACTTTTGATTCTTCAGATGTATTTTTGTATTATTTCAAGACTTCACACATCTTGACGAAATATTGACCAAATCACGAAACCTTTTTCTATAATCACGGCTAAAGTTAGATCGATTGGTCATCGAATTTCCGGTGTGTTGTGCACGGGGGTAGAAACTACGGAAATTCCGCGAGACAACGCCCTGTCCGCCTCCTTACGGATCACCGCGGAACCGGATTTCCATTGAACGCTGATTAATTGGGATTTTTGGGGAACATTTTTGAGCAATAGAACCGTGCAAAAAGCAACTTTATCAGAAGAACCAGCGGGGGAGGAGCCGCTTCGCGACTCTCCCCCGCTGGACCCCGTCTAGGCCCTAGGAATCGAGCGCCCTTCCACATAAAGTTACTATGAAGAAAGAAAAACGCATCTCCCATGCAAACCTCTTTGTATTGACATGCGGCGCAAGCTTAAATTGCTGGTGTCGTTATTAGGTCTGCGGCGCATGTTTGATCGGCAGATACCTCATCCTGCGGCGCAAGTTTGAGCGGTTACCTCCTTCTTTAGCCTGCGGCGCTAGCTTCAATGGTTGGCTTTATTCGTTAGCATGCGGCGCTAGCTTGCGCGGCTAGCTTCGTTCTAAAGCCTGCGGCGCTAGCTTGCGCGGCTAGCTTCGTTCTAAAGCCTGCGGCGCAAGCTTAAGCCTCCTTATCCCACGGCGCAATTTTGGAGAGCTAGCTCTGACCTTGGGGCCGTGGCGCTAGCTTGCCCGGCTAACTTCCTTCCGAAGCCTACGGCGCTAGTTTCAGGGGCCGGCCCAAACCTTTAGTCTGCGGCGCTAGTTTCAGCGGCTAGCGTCGTTCCAAACTCTGCGGCGCTAGCTTGAGCAGGTAGCTTGATTCCTTGGTCTGAGGCACATGCTTGAGAGGGTGGCTTCATTCTATAGGCTGCGGTTTGAGTGACTAACTTCATAATAGCGTCCCTACACGGAAATCTACTCCGAAACGCACTTTCCGAGCAAAAAGCAAAACAACTAAGATAGCCGAGGATCGAACCTCCGATCGTTAGATTAGCACGGCGAAGCGCTAACCACTACACCATGCAGTGCTTGGTATCACGCGCCAAACACCCCTTTTATGTCTCAAGGGGGCTGCCCGGGGTAGGGGAAGGAAAGGCATCGAGAGGCAGATCCAAAGAGACGACCAAACTCGCGAGTGCAACTGGCAAGAATGAGGAAATTTGTATTTTTTCACATTATGCAAATTAGCCCTCCCGGACCCCCAAAAATCAATAAAACCGGCTTTAACTTTGTAAACTTGTATTTTATCGGGATTCTGAAAGCGCCATCAGAAAGAGGAGGGTCGATTCCCCAGGGTGACGGAGAATTAGGGCATTTTGAACACGGGAAGGCCCTCAAATCGGGCCTCGAAACTGACATCCACACACACACACACACACACACACACACACAGAGATACACTCCAAAATTATATAAGGTGGGACAATCGAAAAGAAGGAATCGTTTTCAATAAGATCGCAAAAATTTCAAAGACCTTACAAAAGTTTGAAACATACGGTTTTTCGATAAGTTGCGGAACTGGTGCAGCATACTTGATCATCTACTTCAAAGTTCGTATTGCACAAATGGAAGCTAAAAATTGGCGTAGAGCTGTTATTTTGTATAATCAAAATCGAAACAATAATTGACAGAATACTGAACTGTTAGCGGGGGGACAAAAGTGTTCCCAGTAGTCCCGTACGGCCCCATAGCAATACATGCCATTTTTTAACATTTTATAAAATTTTAAGATATAACCCTCGTAATATAAAAAATCATAAAAATCTCTGAAACTTTTTCGAAAAATTTATAAAAAATGATCCAAAAGGTCAAAACTGTGGAGCTTTCCATACTTTTTTGAAACACATTTGCAATTTTATAGCAATGAAAAACTACTAATAACGCAATATATCAGCAATAGAGACGTGCAAAATGGCAACTGCATCAGAAGATCAATCGAAAAGAAGGAAAACGCATTGAATAAGATCGCAGAAAGTTCAAAGACCTTACGAAGGTTTGAATCATACATTTTTCGACAGACGACAAACTTGCGGCAACATACAGGGGGTGTCCGAAAAAAGCACCCTCCGGCATTTCGCCGTATTACATCCGATCGGTCCCAAAATTCCCAATTTCTGGGTTATACCCCACCAGCTACAGTAGTTTTCGAGATACAGCAAACTCGAGCTTTATTACCCGAATCAGAAGATCAATCGACAAAAGAGCCTATTTGTTACTAAAATTTCAGAAATTGCAACGACCTTCGACAAGTTTGAAACATAAGATTTTTCGTGGATTTGAAACTTTGGCGCTGCATACTTGACCACGTACTTGAAGGTTCGCAATTAGAAGCTCAACATTGGCGTGAATCTGCCACAAATATTGGGTTGGAACGTAAGTCTCTGCGCTTTTTTCAAAGCTCGCTGCTTCTCTTCCCAGAGCATTTTGGAGCAAGTGTTATATATCATTCGAAAGAGCTTTCATTTCTCTATCAGGCACAGACATTAGTTTATTTTTCTACATTTAAATTGCTCCGAATTAATTGGTTAGAATGAAAATCGCCGCTTTCCTTTGAGCTCGATTTTGAGCTCGATAGCGAAGTAATTGTACAGGCTACTTATTGCACTTCGAAAGAGCTTTTATTCTTCTTCTTTTTCATGTATTTGGTTTATCTTTGAAGTAGCTTTTCAGTAATTTTTAGCAGATCGGAAAATTGACCGAAATGCGCTCTGCCTCCACTTGCTAATTTCTGCGTGAAAAACAGGGATTTAAACATCCCAAGTGTCATGCTCGACTTTTCTGCCTATTTAGAAGGATCTACATCGTTCAAAATGAAACAGAGCTATCTCGAAATTTTCATGGAGAGGCATAAACTAAGAAGAACTACTGCTTTGTGCGATAATTTGAGCCCGGGTTTAGCGGAAGGGAATCCATAAACTTGTTAATCTTTGGCATCAACCTGTATTCCGCTTGGGCGAGTGCATAATGAATTAAATTGAATTTGGTAATTATGGTAAAGAAAAATTTTGCATGGTGCGGTCGTCTGGCCTTCGAGGGTCATTTTCGTCGACACTTCGTTCCCGAAACACATGCGAAGTTCACGGTTATAAAATAAGCGATTATAGCAGCCTTGTAGAGCAAAAAAATGCTCTTTCGAATGATATATAGGACTCAACATAAAAGTTTGGATTTCGGCGCGAAAATTGAGCTTGAAAATACGCAGAGACTTACGTTCCAACCCAATATATAGCATCTGTTTTTTCCTGCGCCTTTATTCTATGAATTAAAAATCGCAACATCAATTGACAGAATACTGCGCAGCTAGCGGGGGGGAGGGGGGGGGGCAAATTTTTTCCAGTAGTCCCGTACGGCCCAGTAAAAAATACATGCAATTTTTCTAGCATTTTATAAAATTTTTAGAGATAATCCTCGTAATATAAAAAAAATAAAAAAATCCTGTCATACTTTTTCGAAAAATTTATGAAAAATGATCAATAAGGTCAAAACTGCGGAACTTTGAAAAGTTTTTTTGAAATACATTTAAAAATTTGTAGCTATGAAAAACTACTTGGAACACTATAAAATTTTTATCAATATGTCTAGTCCCCCGTTAATGCACTTGTTCACGAGAAAATAGCTCAAAGTTTATAGAAAATAGTCTCAAATTAACACTTCAAATCTAATTTTGCGCCATTCTCCAAGGTCAACTAGACTTTAGCCACCGTTTTTTTAAATAAGAGCGTTCAATCGACACCGATAAGCTATTATGCAAATCATGCGCATGCACCCGCCGGGAAAACGGACGCTCGCAGCATTTTTCGGACTCACAAAGCGGAAATTGTCGGTGCCCTCGATGGCTTTGCATAGCGGATTTTGAACCCGGCTGACCGGTGCACCGAGAATTGTGAATTCGCAAAAAAAATCGGAATAGGGAAGTTCGATTAAACATTTTTCTATTCCTCGGCCAAATTTAGATCCTTAATAAGGTTCTGCTAAATTAAATGGTTCTGACCACCTGAAAATATGAAAGAACTATAAAACATATCTTTGCAAATATTTATCGAAATTCTGCTACGCTAAATTTTGACTTCCAGGCCCCTTTCAGGCCCACCATAGAATCGATTTTTATTATTTTTATTTGCTGTTGATGTTGATTTTTCCATTTGTACTTCTTTGCGTGTCTATTTATTTATATCCTCTATTGGGTATTTTTTAAATAGTCTATTCTTTTGAACGCTGTAATCGTAATTTTTAGTATAGACTGGGTTTCTCTACAGGGTGGCCAGAAAAAAAAGTGCCTGGTTTGCACTGAAATATCTCGCTGGGGGAAACGAATTGAACCATCGTTACCTTGTCAGAATGCTTAAATATGCTGGGTATGAAGAATAAACACAAGTTGTTTTTTATGATTTTTGACGACCCCCTACTCGTTAAGAATTTTTGAACATTTTTGAAAAAATAGAAAACTTTGAAGAGGAAAATCATGGAACTTTTAATGAGTTAGGGGGACATGTAGGGTATCAAAATGAAGCTCTTGGAATGCGCTATCAAAGCAGTGATAAAAATTATCGATCGGTTTAACTAGCCGTCAATAGGAGGTTTCGGAAAGTCGGCACTTTTTGAAGGAATAATTCGAGATAAAATTTCTTTACCATCCGATCTTGCTGATATTTTGCAGTTAGGAATAAATAGATACCTGCTAACTTTGTGCATCAAGATTGTCAAAATTCCGATCAAAAAAATTTTTGGCATTTCGCCAAGTCGGCGCAATTTGTAATTTCAACGCTCCTATAGTTAAAATTATAACATGGTTATCTTTGGCAACCAGGATTACATGTAACAAGTACAAAACCTTATGGCAACAATGGGCTTTTTGTGGTCAACTGGGAATCGCCCCTTCTGGAAAAGTCCCGATTTTCCGAACGCTCCTATTGACGGCTAGTTAAACGGATCAATATTCTTTACCACTGGTTTGATAGCGCATTCCGAGAGCTTCATTTTGATACCCTACACTTTACTATAACTCTTCAAAAGTTGGATACTTTATCGCTTCAAAGTTTTCTATTTTTTCAAAAATGTTCAAAAATTCTTAACGAGTAGGGGGTCGTCAAAAAATCATAAAAAACAGCTTGTGTTATTTCTTCATACCCAGCCTATTTAAGCATTCTGACAAGGTAACGATGGTTCAATTCGTTTCCCCCAGCGAGATATTTCAGTGCAAACCAGGCACTTTTTTTTCTGGCCACCCTGTATAATATTTCTTGTTAATTTTCAGGTTCAAAATATCAACAACGCCGTTGAAATTTCGCTGTATTTTTTATTAAAACCTGATGCTAATTTAAGGTTTTAAATTACCCGTTTATTCACGCGATGATGGCACATTCAAAATTGCTATAAAAAACATGCATTAAACCACAAATTAGAAACTACAAATTCACACACATTAATTGCTGATATTACGGTATTGGGGAGGCACTGGCTGAATATTTTGATCTTTCTTAGTTAAGGGCTTTTGTACTATTTTGAAGTTCAGGTGGCTAAATGTGGCAACATTTAAGAAAAAAATTTTGTAAGAAAAAATCAAATAAAAAAATTTTCCCATTGTGATTGCAGTAACAATTTTTTGACGAAATGGGAAAAAGATGAAACATGTTTTACGCAATTTCCGCGATAGTCCTCTCTGCGGCCACCGCGGCGGCCGCGTTGCGCTGCAAAATCGACGGCCGCATTTCCGGGGCACGCGACTGGACGGTCGACTAAAAATTGAGCGTTACAAAATATTTCAAGATTGAAATATTTAAATATTTCGTATTGTACGGAGTACCCTTTTTCTTTAAACATCAACTTTTATGATTTAAAAAATAAGGAAGCGTTTCTGAACTTTTGTTACTGTTCTTAAACCCAAAACCCAAAATGTAACCATTTCTAAAAATGCCAATTTGAATTTAATATCAAAACATTTTTTTAAAGTCCAGGTTTTGACCGATTTTCGACCGATTTTCCAAATTTATAGTTTTTCGCTTATATCGTTAAATTAAGCTTAAAAGAAAAGATTAAGCAAATTTATAGTTAAATCGCTGAATTTCGTTATGAACGATAATGACTATTACGTTACTAGGCATTTCCGGACTTCCCAGGCCTATTCCACTCTATTTTTGAAATACGGGAATCATGGCATAAAATCTTATGTTTCGATTTTTTGGGTGACCTAACTCTTTTTACGTTCAACTACTATGTTTTTCATTTGCCTCCGAGCGTACCATTGTTTCAGATGCGACAAAAAAATTCGAGATAAAACGTATGCGGAGCAAACTGTCTACGATTTTATGAAACGGGACTTTTTTAAAATAGTTTACGAACTTTAGCAATCACTCAAATATTATACTGCATAGAAAAAACCTTGAAATCGGGTGTCGTGAGCTAGTTTTGGACATTTTCCACCTTTTTAAATTTTTTCGAAAATTCCATTCGGTAGAGCGTAAAATCAACGTTTGAGAATTTTGACTTCGGTTGAAAGTAGTGCAATATAATTAGATTTAGTAATAAAAGAAAAATCCGAAACCTGTTAAAGCGCACGTTCAGGGAGGAGGCGTATACCCGTCCCAACGTTCACACCCTATCGACGTAGGGACCGCGCGCGCAGCCTGCCCGTGCCGTGAGAGGCAGTTCCCTTCCTTTCCGGGGTGGGGCGCCCCTCGACCCCTCGCCAGTTTGCACCTGTGGCTGACTGGTATGCGGCCGCGCCTCCCGAACGGGGGACCCGGGTTCGACCCCGGCCGCGGCAAAAATGTTTGCTTCCTTGCCCACAAACGTCCCTGCACGTGCCCTTTTAAGTAATAATTGAATGTTGCAATTTTTTTATAAAATTTTTTCCCGAATTTCCGGCAAGGTTTCCCGAATGGCCTTGATAAAACTAGCGCATAAAATTTTTTCTAAACGTTACAAGTGTTTTTGAATAGTTTTTAATTGACAAGTCAGTGCCGACCTGCTCGTCGGCTTCCGGCACCACGGACAGCTTTTTGTCTGAGGCACGACGGGACGAGTTCAGCTGCAGATACACTGATGAAACGCCTGAAAATTAAATTATCAAATTAATTATGATATTTAATTTATGTTTTTGGGGTAATGCAACATAGTATTAAGTTTAAACGGGTGATAGGTTTAAGATTATGAGTTGAAACATGTCCTTTCGATAAATTTGATAATTTGATAAATTTGATGATTCGATTAAGTCGCGTGGAGTTCTCGGAAATTAAAACTTTTTTGAAACCCTTTTTCGCAACAAGAATTTTTTAAGTGGAGCAAAATAATCGAAACGAATTTTGCCAGATTTCGGAATAACCTACCGTTTTAAACGGTTGGAATTGTATATCGAAAATCGCGCAAAAATATGAAATTGCAAAAATATGAGCTACCGTAAAACATAAAATACCGTAAACTTTGTAAACCCGGAGATTTAAACGCTTAGTTTTATAATGGAAATTAAAGGCGCAATGGAATTATGCGTATTCTAGTCACCGAAAACTGATAATTTTTTTGAAACATCTAATTCAGCAAGAAACTGCATGGTAGGTTTTCTTTGTAGGGAAAACGATCGAATAGAGCTTTTTAGCCAAAACCCACTTTTAACCATTTCCTTCTCCTCCTCGTACTCACGGCCGATCAACTCCTTCGACTCGTGGTTCGACGAGTAGGTCGAATCATTGCTGGAACATCGAATTGAAAGCGTTATTTATTATTTTTAAAGGGGCAAGTCTTTTTTACTATGCCTAAACTAAAAAACTACAAAACATTAAAAACTTCAAAAAAATCGATTTGTCACCGAAAATGGCCAATTTTTTACCAAAATGTTGACTTTTTAACAGCTTGCGATAGTTTTTCTGGGTTGGCAGTCGTCTGATCGAAAAACACCTGATCGAAAATCGCCTGATCGAAAATCGTCTGATCGAAAAATCGCCTGATCGAAAATCGCCTGATCGAAAATCGTCTGATCGAAAAGTCGCCTGATCGAAAAGTCGCCTGATCGAAAATCGCCTGATCGAAAATCGCCTGATCGAAAAATCGCCTGATCGAAAAGTCGCCTGATCGAAAAAACTCCTGATCGAAAATTATCGGGGCTGAAGGACGAAGCAAGGTCAGATAAAATTATTTTTGCCTTTCGATCAGGCAGTTTTCGAACCGGCGTTCGACCCTCGACGAGCAGCAAAAAATATGCTACAACTTCGATAAGGATTACATCCGGGATTTCATGACTGCCATCGCAAAGAAATGTTGCGTGCTGCAAGAAAGTCGTGCTTACTGTGATATCCCCTTAAATCATGCCGTGCTGACTCATATTATGTCAATAAATGATTAGGGTTATTTCGTGCTGTAAATCAGATAATTTCGATCAGAAGCAATTCGCTGGGGTTCTTTTCCATCAGGTGATTTTCGATCAGGCGATTTTTCGATCAGGCGACTTTTCGATCAGGCGATTTTCGATCAGGCGATTTTTCGATCAGGCGATTTTCGATCAGGCGATTTTCGATCAGGCGACTTTTCGATCAGGCGACTTTTCGATCAGGCGATTTTCGATCAGGCGATTTTCGATCAGGCGACTTTTCGATCAGGCGATTTTCGATCAGGCGATTTTCGATCAGGCGATTTTTCGATCAGGTGACTGGGAATCGTTTTTCTGATTGAGTTATAGTTATTTTTTAGCATTTAAATTACTGTTTGATTTGGTGAATTACTGACGGATCCCAAACGAAATAAACCGTATACAATTTTAATAAAAATGTAAAAAATCGATTTTTCGAACAAAAAATGGACGGTTGTTGCCGCAATTTCGTAAAATCACAATCCTGAAAAACTTTTTGGATAGGTCTTATAGTTGAAACATAGTTTTAGTTCACTAAATTACTATTAACCGCTTCTATGAAGTTAATAGACAGTTAGAGACTTATAAAAAGCCCCCCCCCCCGATAATGCAAAAGAACCAGCCAGCCACTCCCTACTTACTTGGTTCCCGAGATGAGTGCCACCATGGTATCCGGACATGTAGCCATCGATAGAAGCCATGCAAAGAATAATAGACAGCACAATACCACAATCACAATGATTGCCACCAGCTCGTCTATCTCCGAAAACATGACGATGACGACGTGCCGCGAAAGGGCCAAGCCCCGCGGGGGAACGGGCGCGCCTGAAAAATAATATTCTTTTTTTGATTGGTACGTGAATGCAAAAAAAATTCCAAAAAAATCTATGGAATTGCTTTTAAAAAAACACCGAAACATAGCAAAAAGCCTCGAAATTTTTGGACTATTGAGCAGATGGGAATTAAATCTAATCCCGAATCGCTAGTTTCGATGCTAGAAATAAAGTGTTCTAGGCTTCGGCATAGTCAAGATCGCAGGAAAAATTGCAATCAACGGTACATTGAACATTCTATTTCTGCCGCAAGTCGAGTATCACTCACTCTCTCTCTCTCTCTCTCTCTCTCTCTCTCTCTCTGTCTATCTCTCTATCCTATACAACAGTTTTAAATAGAAATTTCTTAACTTCGTAACGCGAGGTATGTTTCAAAAATCGCTAAAAGCTAAAGAAATGTTTTCTCAAGAAAGTGGAGCGAAAGCCGGCAAAAATGTTTTGAGAAACGGAGGATGGCAAAACGGCTGACGGCCATAGGAAAAGACTACGCCGGGCGGCTATAGACAGATGGGGAAGACGGAGAGAGAGAGATGAGGGAGAGACACAGACAGACAGAGACAGAGCAACTGGCTGCCTCCATCCCTCCTTCCCCCTAATCCCCTTTGGGCACGGCCGAGAATTCGTGGCAAGAAAATCGGGTTCAAAAGATACTGAAGTCCACTGAATACACTTAAAACGCATGAAAAATGGGAGAAACTACAACTAAAACCCCTGAAATCGATTAAAATGATTGAAATCACCTCTAAAATGCCTTTAAAAGAAATTAGAATTGCAGAAACTATCACTAAGTTAACGTTAAAACGGATTAAAATCGTGGAATTTCCGCCAAAATCCCTTAAAACGGACGACCCTTTAAACCTTTAAAAAGCTGAACCTTTAAAAAGATTAAAATGGTAGAAACTTCCTCTAAAATAACTGTAAAAAGAATTGAAAATGATAGCAACTCAAGCTAATACTTCTGCGTCGAGTTAGAGCGGGGTTTTTTAATTGGGACACCCGGTATAAATTAAAAATCAGTCCACGAGCGGATTACAAGAATCCGAAAATTTGAATGCGCTGGCCGAATCACAGGGGGATTTCCCTGTAGCTATTCGAAGTTCCTCGCTTCATCTGGCTTTTTCATCAGGTTGAGAGAGAGACAGCGAGTGGGAGAGAGGAGAGAGAAAGCGAGGGAGAGTGAGAGAGAGCGAGAGAGAGAGGCAGAGTGCGAGCGAGAGAGTGAAAGAGGGAGAGAGGGGGAGAGCGAGGAGAGAAAGAAAGAGAGAGGAGAGAGAAAGAAAGAGAGAGTCAGAGAGATAGCGTAAGCGAGTGAGGGAGAGTGCGAGAGAGAGAGGGAGAGAGAGAGAGAGTTTAGTTGCTATGTCTTGCCGTGCATGGGCCTAACGAAATCGGCTACTTCACCATCCTCATTGGCCCGAATCGACAGTACTTCTTGAGCACACAGGGATTCAACAACATGAGTAGGCTCTCATTCATCTTAGAGAACCTTCTGCGCCTAGACGAGCTCGTCACCCATTTCCGCACCACCGGCAAGTCGTTGCCGAACGGCTCGAACGAGCTGTTCACCTTGCGAAAGGCCAAGCTGCGACAGGTACAAGCGGCTCGGCATTAATCCCGGTGCTTTTGCGTTATCGGGGGGGGGGCGGGGCCAATCTCCGTCGATTTCTAAACCGTTTTTTTTCTATTTTTAGCATGCTCACTTTATGAATATTTTAGAAAATATATCGACTTTGAACGAAAAGTAGGCATTTTCCAGAGCGGGTATAGTCCTGAAATCCCCCCGCAAACACACCAGAACCCATTTCCAGCCCGAACTGCTCGAGCACGGCCGAGTGGAGCAGCACGAGGCGGTCGGCGACCTCGATCTCTACACCGTCTACAGGGGCACATTCAGGATGGTCGGTTTTAAAGGGAGAGTGACAGTTCGTCCCAGGCTTTGTGGACCTCAATTTTTTTTTCAGGGAAACGACGCGGTGGCGGTGGCCGTGAAGAAGCTGAAAGCGGACTTTGTGGGCGATCCCAAGAAGAAGGCGAAATTCCTCACCGAAGCCTACAGCTTGCTCAAGATTCGGTAGGGCTATTATCTATTCGTTTATCTCTTTACCTCGTTCCTTCTCTCTCTCTCTCTCTCTCTCTCTCTCTCTCTCTCTCTCTCTCTCTCTCTCTCTCTCTCTCTCTGACGCTCTCTCTCTCGCTCTCTCTCTCTCGTTCTCTCGACCACTCTCTCGCTATCACTCTCTCGCGCTCTCTCTCTAACTCTATCTCTCTTTCTCTCTCCCTCTCTCTCTCTCTCGCTCCCTAAAATCTCGTTTTTTCAGCCCTCACAAAAACATCTGCAAGCTCTACGGGATTTCCACTGTGGTCGACCCGATCTACGCCGTGTTCGAATTCATTCCCAAAGGAACGTTGAAATCCGTAAATTTAGCCCTCGTAATCGATTAAACTCTATTAATTACAGTACCTGAGGAAGACGGCCGACATCAACAGGGAGCGGAAGCTGGCCATCATACTCGATGTGGCCGCAGGCGCTGCCCACCTGGAGGAATGCGGCATTGTAAGGATATTTGGTTCTTTGACATTAACGGGGGGGGCGGACTTTTCTAATTTTTTTAAAATAGATACAACGACAAAATTCGCGAGATAACGACACGTTTTTTGAGCGCCTTCAACTTCACCCCCGCAGATTCATCGTCAACTGATGGCTAGTAGCTGCGTTATCGGGGCCGACGGTACAGTGAAGATCACCGACTTCGACCTGGCCCTGGAGAAGAAAGCGTTGCAGAGGGAGCAGGAGAAGCTTGATGCCGTCCCGCTGCCCACCAAGTGGCTCGCTCCGGAGGTGATAGAGAGAGAGAGACGAGAGAGAGAGAGAGAGAGAGAGAGAGAGAGAGAGAGAAGGACAGAGACATAGAGAAAGGAGAGAGAGGGAAAGAGAGAGAGATAGAGGGAAAGACACAGAGAGCTAGAGAGGAAGGGAGAAAGTGTGAGAATGCGAGAGAGATAGAAAGAATGTGAGCGACAGACAGAGAGAGCGAGAGAGATGAGATTTGCAGATCCTCAAGCAGTTCGCCTTCTCGACGAAGAGCGACGTTTGGGCGTTCGGGGTGTTGTGCTGGGAGGTGTATGCGGATGGCGGCGCTGACCCGTACCCTGGCATGACCAACCAGGAGGTCCGGCTCATGCTGCTCGAGGGCACCGGCCGCCGGATGGTCATCCCCGACGAGGTAGATGCTCAAATTAAAACTTTTTCGTAAGCTCTCCATTTAGTTCCCAAATTTCATCCGGAAGGTGTTGGAGAAGTGCTGGGAGGAGATCTGGTGCGAGCGCCCGTCGTTCAAGCGGCTTGTTCGCTACCTGGAGAAGGTGCAGAACACCATGGCCGCCGAGCTCGAGCAGGTAGCTGCCGAGGAAGGGGTACGTTTTAGGGATGAAGAAAAAAAAACAGAAATTACATTTTTTTCAGTGGATCCATTATTTTTCTATTTTTCCATTTAATGTTTCAACTTTAATCTCAACCACAGTTACTTTAATTAAATTAATCCGAGCAAATTTTATTCAGGGGAAAAATGTCTATTAAATGAAACTAATCCTAAATAAAAATCGGGTTTCGGCTCCTAAATAAAATTTTTCGGCCAAAATTGCCCGATTTTCGAGCCAGTTTTCGAATTTTAAATAATGTTATATTTTTTAAAGATATTTTCTAGTGGGAATATAGCTAACTTTTACTAAAAATGCCGTTAAAAGACTTAACATTTCGTTACTAGGCATTTCTGAACTCATTCAAAAAATTTCCGTCCCCGATAATGCCAAAGCCCCTAGATTGCAGCAAATCTCTTTTTCAGGCCCCTGACGGTGACGGCGTCCCGGCTGACCATGACGGTGATGACGGTGTAGATGATCAGGGCAGCGGTTACAACGATGGCCAGCAAGTTGATGAGAACCACCTGGCCGAGAGCGACTGCTGAGCATCGATCGACAATTTGCATTTAAATGCCTAAATTATGTCATTTAATGGTCCCTATTTAATTTCTCTATTTTCCCTTCGTTGCTAAGCCAATTCAATCGAACCTGTGATTTTGCTGTGTCTTTTTAAAGGAAAGAATAAATGGTTATTTTATAGATTTTATTACGATATCGTGTACATTAAATTTGGATTCTTTTCCATTATCCGGGGGGAGCAGTTTGTAAAATTCTAGAAATTGCTAGTAACTTAATAGCGGTGTTTTCCTCATGGTCCTTGTTTTTTTAAAAGGTTTTCACGTTTTGGAATAGTAAAAAACCGTTTAGAAACACTTCCTGTATTTATATTTGAAAACTTGGATCCTGAAAAGGCTGTGGTCAGTTTGCCCCCTCTCCCCCAGCCGGCACCCACCTACCGTATCTCAGCTCCCTGTTCAGCTACAGTTGTGTAAAGTATACTAAAATACTCGCGAAAGCAAGACGAACATTTTGGTATACTTTACACACCTGTAGATGAACTGGGAGCCGAGATACAAAAGCTGGTCCCGGCTAGGGGCGGGGTGGGGGGGGAAGGGGTAAACCGAACTCTTACCCCTGAAAATGCCAAAGAACCTAGATACTAAATAATCGATTCGTTAGTTATTCATTTTTGGCATAAAATGGCACGTTTTCGATATTTCTCAAACCCCATTTTTTTTCTTCGCAGCCGAGGGAAATCATCCCATTATCTTTTTACTGTATATTTACATATTATGTTTTGATGAAACACATGAACTGAATTGTCAGCGGAGGTACGCTAATTTATATTTTCCCATTTTTATATCTAGTACATTCCTACATTTTTTTAATTGAACTTCGGAGCGTGCTTCCACTGATTCCAAAAAAATTGTCGGGGTATACCTGCTGCGATGAAACATGATATCTAAAACAGCGTATCCCTAAATCAATTCTAACAATTCGGTTTTTAGTCGCTTTTAACGAGAAATTATCCCCGGAATCGCCTCGCGGTAATTATGTTTTGATGAAACACATGAACTGAATTGTCAGCGGAGGTACGCTAATTTATATTTTCCCATTTTTATATCTAGTACATTCCTACATTTTTTTAATTGAACTTCGGAGCGTGCTTCCACTGATTCCAAAAAAATTGTCGGGGTATACCTGCTGCGATGAAACATGATATCTAAAACAGCGTATCCCTAAATCAATTCTAACAATTCGGTTTTTAGTCGCTTTTAACGAGAAATTATCCCCGGAATCGCCTCGCGGTAATTTAAAGGACAGCAAAATTACAATTTTTTACAACATTATGCTTTTATTAAAAGAATCGGTACGTTTCGGTTTTTAAGGATTTCTGAAACTTCATATTTTAACGCAAATTATAAATCTCTTAAAACCCTGTGAAAAATCAGAATTAGCCTTCAATTTAATAATTTGCCTCTTTTCCGCTTATCAATTTTTCGGATCGCCGAGTCGGCTGGCCAGCTGATAAAATCGATATTTGGCCGGTTGAACAGACACCCGAATTCAAAACAACAAAAAAAATGTTGCTCAATTATTTACTACCCATTTTTCTATTAATTTGTTTCAAATTCAATTCGCCCGACGGCGTGGCGGTCGCGTTGCGGTTCCAGGCTGCCGCCGTCGAGGGGCGTCTCCGCTGCGGAGAGGCGCCCGCCCGTGGCGTCCGCGTCAAGCTGTGGCCCGATGAGATGGGTGGGTTTTACGGAGGGCGAGATTACTGAATTTAAGAAAAATAAATTTAACATTTAGCAACAGAAATAGATTAATTGATTATAAAACGTTTTAACTATTGCAAAGCCTAAGGGCTTGCAAATGTTGATTACAAATTACAGAAAATATAGATTTTCCACCATAACTGGCCGATTTTCGACCAAACGTCAACTAAAAACTTGCTCTAGGTTTTTTGTAATTATTTTTTTAACCCAAAATTTCGTTGGATTTTTCTAAGAACATTATTAATACGTTGTTATTGCGTCACTAAGTGTTTCTGGACTTATGGGAAACAAATTATTACAGGCAAGGGACGAGTAGCACGAAAAGTTCTAACCCAGGAATAACATGTTTCGTCTCATGAAGCAAACAGATGAGTTTATGTTTTTTCAGTGGCACATCGTTCGTTCGTCGCTTCATCAAAATTAGCGATAGAACGCCGCCAAGAAGTAAAACTCCTATATTTTTATTTTTTACAAATAAGGACTACTGCAAATCTTACAATAAATTTTACTTGTAAATTTAATCTTATTGCCAATATTAATTCAATATTTTAAAATTTTATATATTTTTAAGGTACCCTCGTCGATAAAACCCTGGATCAAGCTTGGAGCGACGCTGAGGGGATGTTCCGAATTTCTGGCCCTACTTTGGGTTAGTGATTTTAACCACTGCTTAAATAAAGCAATTGCTAAAATTGATAAAATTTGAGAAATAAAAATATTAAAAATAATTTTAATATAACAATATTTAAAAAATAAAAATTTTGATTTGAAAAAGATGTTTAGAAGGTTCTACAGGCTCCGATGTTCCCGGAATATTTAAAATCTACCACGACTGCGGGGACGGGGAAAAGGTACCCTAAAACCTCGTGTATAGGTCCTCCCCGTGTATAGTTCCGGGTGAAAATTTTCATGTGTACGGAGCGTCGGTAATTCCGTATGACCGTCATTAGGTGTGTTTCGTTTTTTCGGTTTCTTGCAAATAACGCCGCTCACGAATGGTATTTTTGCAATTTTGATGGAATATTGTTCGTATTTCGACTATTTCCAACAATTTGAGTGGTTTAATGAAAGAAATTGCTGCATGAGGCCCTGAGAACCGGCTCTTTTGGCTTTTGGCTTTTGGGCCGAATTGTACCTTACGCACATTATTTGGTGTCATTTGTATTAGTACGGAACCAAATTGTACCGGACCTATACACGAGGTCTCATCGCATCTACAACTTGTAATTTTTAAATCATAATTACGGGCAATTTTCATAAAACATATTAATTTGAATTTGAAGCTACAATTTAAAACACTTCTAACATCTAATTCGAGGTCGGTCAGCGTGTCTTCCAGCTTCGAATCCCTGAAAAATATATAAACCCGGGCAAGGATGTGGAAAAGGTAGGCTTTTTATTGGGTTTTTCTTTTTATTGCATTATCGGGGGGGCTTTAGCAATGTTTTTAGTGAAACGTAAGTCTATTTTAACTGGAAAAACATTAAAAAAAGTTCGAAAATATTTTTAGGTGAAAATTTAGTCGAAATTTGATATTTTCCGAATTTTAAATGCAGATTTTTAAAGTTTTTACGTCTAGGAGTAGTCAAAAACCGTTTAAAAAGAATCCTCTATAAATATTGGAAAAATTGAATCCTTAGAAAAAGCTGTTCCCCCCGATAACGCGAAAGAGCCCGATTTTGTATTTGGGTTTGGCTTAAATTTGCACCTAAATTTTACACCGGGTAGTTATGCATTAATTAAATTAACGACTGGAAAATTAGTTCAAATTAAAATCGAAACACGAAGTAGTAAACTGAGTAGAAAAAGTAGATTAATTGTAAAGTAGATTAATAGAAATAATAAAAGATTATAAAGTAGAAACTCGGAAAGTGAGAAATAATCTAAAAGCCTGAAAATTTTAACATTTGGTTCTTGGCGGCTTTTTTGGCAAACTAGCAGAGATCCTTTAGGAACCCACACAATTTTTTTAATCCAAATTCGAGAAGCAATATTTTCCGTCGCCACGGTGTGTACAATATTCAGTATTTCTTTCGGTTAACTGTGTATTTTCATGTAACATAAGATTTTTATCCGGACTATTGCATAGGGGCTGATACAATATATAAATTATAATGCATTGTAAAATCACAACCAACTTTTAAGGAATATTTCTGAACTATAAAATAAGACTACAATTATATTCCCTTTTATGTTGTTTACGAAGATAAAACTACGCTACGATGTTTCAATTTATATAGAGCAAACAAATCAAAAACTTTAATTAGTTAAACCGCAATAATTGTTAGTTATTTAATATTATTTATTCATAATATATATGATAAGGTAATCCATATAGAAGTAAAGTATATGAAATCATAATGCAATCGGTTCAAGGTCCTACGGACTCCTCCCAGTCTTTCGAGCTAAATTTTACGCTATTAAAACTAATATTAAATAATTAGGTAAATAATATTAAGCAATATTTATAATCCAATAAATCTACATCTATTAATATATAAACTAGAATCTACGATTCTGCGTTACAGAATTCTTGTTGTTGGTTTTAGCCCAGAATAAGTGTCTTTCGAGTAGCCAATGCCAATGCCATTGTGGCCAATGCTACATTAAATTACATTTTAAACAGATACCGGATACCTTACATAAAAATATATGTTGTAGACCATCTTCAGATAGAAGTCGTACTGTAGATCATTGCGAGATACGCAAGGGAGGGATAGATAATATCAAGTGGCGATAGATTTCAAAGAGCAGGTCTGGGAGCCGGGTCGAATCTTAAATATATATATGTAACCCAGTATTATATTACATACTTATTGAATGTAATATGATTCCATTCATTACCTTAAACAAGTATGAAGTATACAGGCTATCCCAATAAAATACACCCCCCTCTAACTCGACGCAGGTTCCGGATCGGAACGAAATTCGAAAGCCCTTAAAACGGCGAGTTTGCAACAATCTTCAAAACCGTGTGTTGATTTAAGACCGCTATTTTACAACGGGTTCAGAAACATTAAGGAAAAACCTCTAAATCTAATTAACGGGTATTTCCAGACATTTTGCTTGGAGAAATCGCGGTAAATTAGCTCCTATGCAACCCGTGCGCAAAAAAGCGCAAAATTTGACAAAATGGCTTGTAAACAGGCGGGTTTAAATAAAAACACGGTTATGAAGATTGTTGCAAACTTGCCGTTTCAAGAGCTTTCGAATGGTGTAACTATCATTCCGATCCGTTACTTCTGCATCGAGTTAAAGGGGGGTGTTTTTATTGGGACACCCTGTACACGCCTATTTCACGTAACATTATTTTTTAATTGCCTTGAATAACTCTTTAATTTAGTGTATTAAGTAGAATTATTAATCAAGGCCTACCTTCATAAAAATTTTCTGAGCTTGATCGTTTTCTTGTCCGTCGGGACGATATTTCGCGGTTCAGGATGTATTCTTACGACCCATTAGTGTCCAATGTCCATGTAATAGAACAGTAAGTCGCATATTTTGATGCGCCGCTGAGGATACCTTAAATCAATAAATTAAACTTTAGGGTGCTTTCGCATTATCGGCTGGGGGATTTTGTATATGGCTAGAAATGTCTAGTAACTTAATAGGAAATGTTTTCATCGTGTTGGTGGGAAAATATAACTATGTCCAACTAGAAAAACACCTAAGAACTTCTTAAAAAGTCGACATTTTGGTCAAAAGCGATCATTTTTGGTCGAAAAACCGACATGCTTTATTTTTGCATAGTGATTTGAAAGTCTTGACGCTTAGAAACAAGAAAAAATTGTTTAGAAACAACTACACTACTTATATTTGAAAAATGTTGGCCCCTCCCCCGATAAAGCCAAAGAAATAACTTTTTCGGTTCCAGCAAAACCATTTCGCGTCATTTTTGCGTAGACGCCACATTTTGGAGAAACCATCCAAGTTGAGAGGTTGACTCTAAAAATATTGTAATCTTGATAAAGATGGGAATAAGATCTATAATAAAAAGATTACAATAAAATTATTAATTTAAAGCATTACATCAAACTCAAAGTCAAAGGAATAGAAACCAATCAAAGGACCATTCGCAACTTCTCGAGTATTAGAGTGATCAAAATCAAGGCAAAAAGCCGATGAAATGAAACATTTATTTTTAAGCCAGTAAGCGCCAAAAGCCAGCTCCCGAAATGCAGAAACTGACGATAAAATTCGCCGTTAAATCAGAAATTATTTAAATTAAGTGCTATAGTGCATTCTAAGTGACACCGTGGCGTTTCTGGGAGAAGGGACTTGGTATTTGGATTAGGAAAGGGCCATAATGGTGTCGTCACCAGGGGGTCAGGGTCATCCTCAACTCTCCTTCACACGCCTAGCTGGCTAGCTGTGAGGTACCGTATGGCTGTAAAGGCTGGCTGGCTACAAAGGGAATCCCTGTGGGAATGCTATGCAAAGAATATAAATCAGACGGAGGAATAGAACCGTACCAATATAAAAGTTGAATGCGGAGAGATATGTTTCACTTCGTACTCAAAAAAAATATGTGCGTTCAACTCGACTGCGCGTATCGGGAAAACATACTTGATAATTAAAATTTAATGACATTCAATAATATAATACGCTAGAAAGATTTATACACCAAATTTAAATGTACTTTTAAGATGGTACTTATTAAGAACGAGCCAATTCAATAGATATATTTTTTAGTTAATCCATTTTGGACCTTTATAATTAGTGAAATTCTTTGTTAGCACTGGCTTGGTAAAAAAAAAAGATGTTCCTTCGTGCTAAAAACTGGAATAAGCGAATCGGTTAATACGGAATGCGGCTAAAATCAACGTCTCACATTCAATTCTCATGTTGATATTTTCGTTGAATTTAAGAAATTTCTTTTTGCGCGATCCTTACCATTAATCAGTCTAGAGGGAGGAAAAAAATATGTTTCAGCAAATGTTAAAATTGGAGAAAATATAAGCTTTACATTCCTTCGTAAGCTAACGCTGTTATTTTAACTTTGGCGAATTACCAAATCAAATGATTACTTTTCAAAAAGTGAACCGATTGCCTAGAGTAAATAAAATTAACGCTTAAAAGACCGTCCGTGGGTCACCCGAACAAGGCTTGGTACAGTTTTTTTCGACCCTGTTTTTTGACGTCATCTGAAAGAGCATAGTCGAATTAGTAAAGCGGCACTATTTTGAGATTTTTAAAAGTTTATTTTCCTAGTTAAATTTGGCGCTAAAGTGGCAAACCTCAAAAAATTATCTCGAAAACTACCGGGCCGAATGGTCTAAAATTTTGTGACTAGGCCTCATTTGGGATGGGGATCATTTTTCTAATACATTGCAAAACACGAAAATGGTCGGAACATATGCAGAATGCGTACCAAAAACAGTTTTTTGCAGTTTTCGACTTGATGGGTGTTCGGCCGCATCATGAGACTAGCATAGAAAGATGCGCCATTCTTTTCTGCATCGATTGCTGTATCTTTTATCAGGCGGCCAGACACCCATTTGCTGGAATATTCCATTTAGTACGCTCAAAACGCACCAAAATGTACCCGAAAATGCAGTAACAAAAAGTTTTCGAATTTTGAGGCATGAAAACACATCTATAAGACGAGCTGAAGCTATTGCAAAAAAGAGCAAAACGAAGTTCAGCTTTTTGGAGGGGTCTGGGATTGAACTGGCGCCAGCTCCGGATTTGCACGCCGCCGCTCTACTCACTGCGCCACAGGGCTCCCAGGCACACGACCCGGGTTCGATTCCTGCCGGATTTCAGACCCCTTTTAAAAATGTTATTTCTTTTTTGCTCTTTTTGCAATAGCTTCAGCTCGTCTTATAGATGTGTTTCCATGCCTCAAAATTCGAAAACTTTTTGTTATGCATTTTTCGGGTACATTTTTGGTGCGTTTTGAGCGTACTAAATGGAATATTCCAGCAAATGGGTGTCTGGCCGCCTGATAAAAGATACATCAATCGATGCAGAAAAGAATGGCGCATCTTTCTATGCTAGTCTCATGATGCGGCCGAACACCCATCAAGTCGAAAACTGCAAAAAACTGTTTTTGGTACGCATTCTGCATATGTTCCGACCATTTTCGTGTTTTGCAATGTATTAGAAAAATGATCCCCATCCCAAATGAGGCCTAGTCACAAAATTTTAGACCATTCGGCCCGGTAGTTTTCGAGATAATTTTTTGAGGTTTGCCACTTTAGCGCCAAATTTAACTAGGAAAATAAACTTTTAAAAATCTCAAAATAGTGCCGCTTTACTAATTCGACTATGCTCTTTCAGATGACGTCAAAAAAACAGGGTCGAAAAAAACTGTACCAAGCCATATTGGGGACAGGCCGGGTGAGCCGCGGACGGCCTTTTAAATTTGGAATCGGTGCGGTGGATAAATTACTTGTTGCGCTAGACGAACCAGAAAAATATGTTTCACTTCATGACAAAACACGCAAAAATGTGATAATTCAATTCTTGTCGGAAATCTGAATTTCTTTAGGTTTGACGAATTTTCTTGCCCAAATGATCACTGCTAGCCTACCCCAGTTTCTATTTTTAAAAAAATTGAGATAAAACACTTAAAAAATGCGGCTCGGGAATTTGGGGGTTTTGGCCAAGCGCTAGTTTTGAAAAAGGCACATTTAAAGCTATTTCAAAATCGATAAATAAATTTAAAAGCATTCACAACAATAAAAATAATAAAATTTTTAGGTGTTCAACCTGGGAACGCTGAATCTGGAGATTGTGCCTCACAATGAAGAGAGAAGCGATCGAGAGGATTAAAAATCGCATGTAATTTAATTACATTAGAATAAATACCATTTTGAATTTCGCATAAATATTTCTTCGTTGCCTGTAAAAATTCCAAACATGTTGTTGTTTGCACACTCGACAGATCACACAACAAACCTACGATGCCGCGCGAGTACGTGGTATGCTAATTTTCTTCGATCATTAATTATTTAATTTTATGGTAGTGAATCAGTAGCATATGGTCATGTGGTACATTCAAAATTGAAACCTGATTTTTTAACAACCCTTGACTTACTTTTACTATTAATTGATCATTAATTCGATCTAAACCTAAAATCAACTTTGTATTTTTTAGTTAAACCGAAAAAAATTGAAACACTAATTTTCTCTCCATATTTAGGGCCTGGACGTGCGCGGGCTGATTCGCGAGCACTTTGAGCGCGGGCCCCTCGAATGGGACTACCGCCCGGACGTCATCCTCCAGCTCCTCGACCTTGCCGAGGTGTGGTAGTGAGCCGAATTCTGCCTATACCAACGCTCTCTACAATGATCAACTTCTACGGAAAATGGAAACTTCTTTTTTCCATAAAACTTCGAGGTTCAGGATGGTTAGCGAGGGGAGAACCAATTTTTTTACCAGTAATTCCTGACCGCCCTATACCAAAAATAAAGCATTTTTATGGCATTTTAGATAGCAGCAAACCCATCAAAACACAAAAATTCCCGAAAATGTTTAGCTTCTTGGTAAAAGAATGCATGAAAAATGACCAAACCAGGTCTAAGTTTTCGAATTGAAAAAAATTTTTAAAATACTTTTTAACTTTCTAGCACTCAAAAGCCAGAAAAAAAACAGTAAGAAAATAGACTATTTATTATTGACGAGTAGCAGGCAAAAAAAAAACAAAAATTAGTTTTCCACCTACTAAAAAGTCCAGTACCGAACTTGTGAAACACACCCATTCATTTTCTACATCGATCAAACCACATATTTCCGAATTTTCCCGTACCATTAAAAGAACGGCACAGCGCCGATTTTCTAAAAATTCTTGAAACATATATCTTGTGCAGAAATCGCTGTCGCAGCAGCCGAGCCTCCTCGAGTTGTCGTCCCCATTGGTGGTGTGCGGGGATCTGCACGGTCAATACCAGGATCTCCTCCAGATTTTTCAGGTGGCTTAGTTAAAGGGATGCAAAGGTAGTAGGTTGAAGGAAAAAAAAGTAGCAGAATGTACTACTCCGTTAAAAGTAGCAGGCAAATTATAACAGACAATTCAACAAAGCTATACATTAAGAAATTTCATGGTTGCCCGGTACTCAAATTTTGTGAAACATCTTTTTTTTATCAAATCTTTGGCTAAACTCCAGATAACCCCCCCAGCCGACCCCCATCTACCGTATCTCGGCTCCCTGTTCATCTACAGGTGTGTAAAGTATACCAAAATACTCGCCACAGCAAGACGAACATTTTGGTATACTTTACACACCTGTAGATGAACAGGGCGCCGAGATACAAAAGTTGGTTGCCGGCTGGGGGTTATCTGGAGTCTTACCAAATCTTTATCTAAAGGCGATAGGATGCGCTAGAATAAAATCTCATTTCCCTCTCGCCGGCTAGACCTCGACAAACCCTGGCGTGTGACGATTTTTCCATTTGGGATGTCCCGATATTTTCAAACTTTTTTGAACAATTTGTCTAACCTGACGTTGAACATATAGTGATTCTGAATAAAATTAGCAAAAATTAAAAATAATCGTAGTACAAATCACCTGGAACATTCTTTTTGGCTAAACTCTACTTTACCCCCCCAGGCGAGATAGTAGGCCTGGGAGTGAGGGCGCAGGCGAAGAGATAGTAGGCCTGGGGGAGAGGGCGCAGAGAAAAGGGGCGTCTGGGGGGGGGGGGGTAAAGTAGAGTCTTACCTTCTTTTTTTTTCAGAAAAACGGGCTGCCCTTCAACCAGCGCTACCTGTTCCTCGGCGATTATGTGGATCGGGGCACGCATTCTCTGGAGGTACTGTAGCAATGCGGAGGGATACGGTAACACTGCCCCATGTTTCAGACGGTAATGCTGTTGCTGGCGTGTCGTGTGGAGTACCCGGAGAATGTCTACCTGCTGCGCGGCAACCACGAGATCCCCTCCGTGAACAAGTACCTTTTAACACATTTTTTCATAGTCTTTAGCTTTGACATGGATGAAACACATTTTTTGTTTGGCATTAAGCCAAGTTTTTCCGTATAACTACCGAAATACTTAATAACGTAGTATTAAGTGTTTTAATAGTGTTTTTTAGCCAAACAAGTATATTTAAAGTGATAAAACCATTAAAAAACTCATAAACAGGAAATTTTGCTCGGAAAAATCGTGATTTTTTTTGTATTTTTCAATTCATTTCTGGATTTTGCATAAGGGAAAAATCTGATCACAAGAAAAAATCAAGCCCAAACGCAATTAGTAAGATTTTTATAAAATATTAATCGCAACTGCAGGAAGATCGTTAAATTGAGACTGGTAGAATTTTCACAGAATTTCCCTGCGTTGAAACATGTTTTCACAGTGAGAACTGGATGACCCAGTTTTCTTGTAGCTTAATTCTACTAAAAATCTTATTTTTTGCAGAACCTACGGATTCCTGGGCGAAATCCGGATGCGCTACCACCACGCGCGCAAATGGGACGTTGTCTACAGGCGTTTCTGCGAGGTCTTTGCCCACTTGCCGGTAAGCAGGTTGAAAAATCATGTGTTTTATGAAAAACAGGTAATAAAAATTTTCTGATGATGCTATTCTTAACAATTGTAGTGCTTGTTTATTAGGTGGCGGCGACGATCAACTCGCAAGTGCTGTGCGTTCACGGCGGCCTGGCCCCGTCGCTCAAATCGATCGACGATTTTCGCAGCATCAAAAAGTAGGATTTATGGATTAGCAAAAAAAATAAAAATACAAATCGAAGAGGATATTGAAAACCCAATAACGAGCTACAAAATCGCGGCTTTCGCAATTTAAAGGAAACATTTTTTCAAAAGTCCGAAGTAATCCTATTTAATTGTTAAACTGAATCTGTTTTTCTCATATTTTTCAGACCGCAGTACGAGCCAGCCGACGAGGGCCTTCTGGAGAATATTCTGTGGGCCGACCCGTCGCCCGAATGCGCCCTCTTCAGCGCCAACAGCGAGCGGTACGGCAATTTTTGCACGTGTTGTAGTATTATTAAGAGTAGTTATTTTGGCTAAACTCTACTTTACCCCCCCAGGCGAGATAGTAGGCCTGGGGGAGAGGGCGCAGGCGAAGAGATAGTAGGCCTGGGGGAGAGGGCGCAGAGAAAAGGGGCGTCTGGGGGGGTAAAGTAGAGTCTTACCGTTATTTTAACCATTTTTAAACCGTCACTATTTGAATAAACAGAATATTTATGCTAATTGGCATAATTCAAATCCAGGAATTTTGGGATTTAAAAAAAGGTTTCAAAAAAATTAATTCTATTATTTACTAATTATTATTTATTAATTCAATTAATTTAAAGTAATTCCAAAATTTTTATATGGGACATTCGGCAGATACGGCAAGTTTAATCGATCAGTACGAACTTGTCCGTACCGCATTTAAAAGGCCGTTTGCGGCAGGACCGAAATAGGCTTGGCACAGTTTTTTTCGAGCCTGTTTTTTTGACGCCATGGGATAGAGCATGATCGAATTAGTGGGGCCATATAGTTTTGAAAGTTTAAAAAGTTGATTTTTGGGGTTTAAAGGGCCGTTAAAGTTGCCGACATCGAAAACCTATCTCGAAAGTTACTAGACCAAACTTGCTGAAAGTTGGTGACAATACCTAATTTGGGATGGAGATCATTTCTCTAATACATTTCAAAACTTGAAAATGGCCGGAACATAGGAATCTGGCGTACTAAAAACGGTTTTTTAAGATTTTCTATTTAATGGGAAATTGGCGGCATCATGAACGTGACATAGAAAGATGCGTCAATTTTTTCTACGTTGAATGATGTGTCTTTTAGGATGCCGCCGTTTTCCCATCATCCGTAAAAACGGCATTTTCTTGATGAAAAAAAGAAAAATATCCAGGTTTTCAAACGGGGAGTCACCCACTTGCTTCTAGAAGCGCAGCCAAGTCAATTGCAAAAAAGAGCAAAAAGAAATTCGGTTTCTAAAAGGTGGCTGGGATTGAACTCGGGTCGTTCGCCTGGGGAGGTGGCGGCGCCCTCTAGCCTTTGTCCCCAGAGCCCCCCAGGTGGACCATCGCGGGTTCGATTCCCCTCCGTACTCAACTTCGCGTAGATGAGGAATTTCATTTTGCTCTTTTTTGATAATGGGTGGCATTGATCTCTAGATGCTTTCCGCAATCCGTTATATTTCTCATTCTCAGCCCCCGATCTTCTAACGCCACTTTTGTTCATTCCAGAGATCACGACTTTTCTAGATGATGGGAAAACGGCGGCATCTAAAGACACATCATTCAACGTAGGAAAAATTGCGCATCTTTCTATGTTACTTTCAGGATGCCGCCGATTTCCCATTAAATAGAAAATCTTAAAAAACCGTTTTAGTACGCCAGATTCCTATGTTCCGGCCATTTTCAAGCTTTGAAATGTATTAGAGAAATGATCTCCATCCCAAATTAGGTATTGTCACAAACTTTCAGCAAGTTTGGTCCAGTAACTTTCGAGATAGGTTTTCGATGTCGGCAACTTTAACGGCCATTTAAACCCCAAAAATAAACTTTTTAAACTTTCAAAACAATGCCCCCACTAATTCGATCACGCTCTATCAGATGGCATCATAAAAATAGGGTCGCAAAAAACTGTGCCAAGCCATAATGGGAACAGTTCGAGTGACTGGCGGACGGCCTTTTAAAATAATAAGGATAGGCTTATAATAATTCTCCATGCAGCGGCTGCTCGTTCACCTACGGCAACCAGGCGATCGACGAGAAGTTCCGCGAGCTCGGCATCAGCCTCCTCGTCCGAGCCCACCAGGTAGTTGTCATTTTTAACCCCCAAAACTCTTAGTGTCGTAATAGTAAGTATTTTAATAGCCGTGTAAGAAAATTTAACTATATATAAAGTCGAAAATCATCGAACAGGATTGTTATGATTTTAAATATTTGAAATTTTAGTCGAAAATCTATGTTTGCTTTTTTTGATACAAATTTTAAATTATTAAATCTGATCACGAATACATGAAAGACTTGCCCCTGGATAATGCCAAAGTAATTGTTAAGCCATTTTTGAACGATGCTCCGAAAAATATCGGTGTTTGTTAAAAAAATTAAGATAGTCCAAAGCTCTCCGGCAACTAAAGTTTTTGAAACTTATTTTCAAAAATTTATAAGCCTCATGATTTTTGCTTATAAAACCCATATATTTTATCAAGTATCCGATTATATATAAAAAGTAGTGTCTGTGTGTGTGTGTGTGTGTGCCACTTTGCATGCAACTTCCGTCAGGTTGTTCCAGTCATATCTCAAGAAGGAGAGTAGTTAGGGGTATGTTTGATACGTCATTAGCACGTAATGGGCTGGAGATGACTGCACGCAAATGAGATTTATCGAAATCGCTTATTTTCGACATTAAATTTTAGTTTTTGTTGAAAAATCCGCGAACCTCTTTGTTAGGAATTAATTAGCATGCACCGGAAGTGGGGTAGCCTATATAAAGGCGCAGAGAGCGCGTTTTTCACTTTTTCCAGCGTGAGTTGGGCGGAATTATGCAAAGTGTAAACTTTCATTGGTCCAAAACGGGGCCAGGGTTGAAAGCCGCGAAGCGGCTTTTCAACCCTGGTTCTATCTAAAATTGACACTGATTTCTTCATGGTTTAATCCATTTCCATGATTTTTAAAGATGTCCCGATTTCAGGTGGTGGACCACGGGTTCGAGTTCTTTGCGAATCGGCGCGTGGTGACGCTGTTCTCGGCGCCCGGCTACCACGACTACTACGAGAACCTCGGCGCTGTCATGAAGGTATATTAGCGCTTGTAATAAGGTTACACTGAACAGGCTTCTTGACATTCCGGAAGTCCATATCGGACCTTTCACGCGAAATCTTGAAACACTTAATTTTCCCTATATTGCACTCTGGCATTTTGGTACTACGAACATTCCTATTGACGAAGGGAGACTGAAGGAAAGAAAAACGCTGGCGTTCTTAGGTACACACGTAGGTACACAGGGTCTTAGGTTCTTAGGTTCTTAGGCCTATTTTCATTTCGTCTAAATTTGAGTTTGTCGAAACTGAGATTTTCGAAATAGCAATTTTGCCCAAAATTCGATTTGTCGACATATTTGATATCAAAATTTGAAACTTCAAAATGAAATTTAATAAAATGTTACCTCGACAAAATGTTACTTCATCAGAATGAGACTTCGCCGAAATGAAATTTACGATAAAGAAGGGATTGCGAAGGAAAAAGGGAATATCTCGTCAAAAAAGGCGTTAGATTAGAGTATCGTTAAAACACTGGATTTTTCAAAGCATTTAATAGGGCCCATTTAAATAGGGTGCTTTGGCCTTATCGGGGGTGGGGTCAGGTTTATCTGAAGAATTGCGCAACTGCAAAGTTCGTGAAAAATTCTATTTTTTGCAACCACATACCGTCACCCACTATTAATATTAAAGCCCATTTGTCGCCGAAATGTTTTGAAACATAATTTTCGTGCCAATTTACGGGTTTCAGTTTGCTCGCGACGGGACGTACACGTTCGACCAGTTCGACTCGGCCCCACCCGTCGGCAACGCCACCTTCGCCAAGATACCGTACACCGAATAGGGACACGACCACGACGATGCATCGCTTAATTCAACGCCAATCGATAATTAATGAAATGTGATGTGCATACCGTTTTACAAGAGATCGCTTCTGAAGCCCCCCCCCCCCAGAGAGTTGCGAATAAATGTTTCGGATTTTGGCCTATTCAAAATTGTTGGTAATTTTACTAATACATCGATCTGTATAAAGATTTATTATCGTATATTTTAATTATCTTTAATTGTGTTAAATTTGGATACATTACATTGAGTAATTATCATATTTTCTTTGCCCAACACTTTGTAGCGCCTCGGAGCATTAATTTTTGCAAAAATTATTTATTTGACTTTAGTTACCCGTATTTTTGGGAGAGAGAGGGATAGAGATTGAGCGAGAGAGTGAGAGATAGAGAAAGTGAGCGCGAGAGAGGGTGAGAAAGATAGGGAAAACAATACGAAAAATCTAACAAATTAATCGATAAATTGCAACGAATAATACCCGTTTCCTGAATTGGTAAATTGCTATATGGCACTCCTTCGCGTTTCCTTCGAGTTCGAATACAGCTTCAATGGAATTGTACATTTGAGGGCTCCTGAAAAATAGATATTACATGGATGGTATTTGCAAAAATGTTTCATGAACGGCTGGGGGTAAATTTGCTTTTATTTCATGTCCGATTGCATTAAAAGCCACGGAATGAATCATAAACATTTTCTGAAACATTTGTTTTTGAGAAAAACTTGAAAAATACGTAAAAATGGTTAAAGACTGGTACCAGGGGAGGGATTACTTTATAATTTTTTGTGCGTTGTTAATATATAGTGCCTTTTTATGGCGCCCTTAGTCGTTTTTGATTCCTAAAAAATTAAAAAATATCTTAAAAACGTGAGCTTTTGAAAATTCGCACATTTTTGACCAAAATACCAAACGTTTTCGATATTTTAATAGTTTTTATGTAATTTTATATAAAAAATCTGTATAAAACGCTATAAAAATTGTTTATTGTTTGTTACTGGGCTGTAAAGGATTGCCGGGATAATTTTTTTGGAAAGATAGGAAAGGAAGAAGAGAGTTCATTGATGGCAAAAATATTGATTTCGCCAGAAATTTTTTGGAAACAATTAATTTTTCGGGCAATGCCGTACATGCTGTTTTTCAACAAGTACTGCATATATCTTTTCGAAAAAATGATAATAAATTCACTCACTTACCTTAGCCTTTTCAAACATTGAATCATCAATCGAGGAATTGGAGCGGTAGCCATGAGATGGGCTATCGAGGGACACACGTCGTTTTTGTCTCGTAAAATCGTTCTAGAAAGGCATCATTAAGCAAATTAATAAATTAACCAGGGTTGAAAAGCCGCTACGCGGCTTTTCACCCCTGGCCTTCGCGCACGGAACTCTCAAAGTTGGGCACTTTGCATAATTCGGGCGAACAGCGAGAGTGAACCAATAAACGGTAAAAGCAACCGGCCGCTAGCGCGACAAAATTCGAAATGAGCCTCCTAGCGCCTCGTATGCAAATGAGGATATTTCCATATGTTTTAAAATAGCTAAAATAAGGTATAAATCGATATTTTATTAAAAATCTGATAAGCTTGCAGTAATCTACGCCCTCGACTACCCCTAAATACTTTTCGACTGGGTCCTAAAATTGATCCCCCTTCCCGATATCTTGGTAACCCGGTTTTTTCGAGCCATTTATGCAAAGTGTCCACACACACACACACATGAACTATTTTTTTATATATAGTAGGATTAAAACGCCTCTCTACTGTATTTTCCGGGAACATAGGTTTTCTAAAAGTCTGCCTCGGAACAACGTGGTGAAAAGGGTCTTGTTAAGAGTTCTAAAAAAAATGTTTTGAGAATATGTCAATAGATTCGTGGGTCGCTGTTTCATTAATACATTTGCGTCGCATTTTTTGGGCCAATAGCCGGGGAGAAGCTAATTTTATGAATTTTTTTATACTGTTATTGGTAGTTTTGGTTGCAAAAATAAACGTCTTTTTTTTAAAAGTTCAAGTTGTGACTTTGATCCTTTTCAATCTAAAAATTGTTTAAACGCAAAAAAAGTAATTTTTCGCTAGCGCGCCTTACGGGATTATTCGAAAAAATTGGTAGTTTTCCAGGATATGTTTAAATTTATTACAGCAGAAATAACGTGGTAACGTGACCAGTGCAATTCAGACGTTTCAATAAATTTTGAGATGAGGCGTAGAACTCAAACTTCAATCCTCCAGCCTATCAGCATCCCGATGTTTAGCTAATTCCATCTTTTCCTAGTACTACTATTAAGTATGCATACCGGCAATAATCCGCAGAGGTTCTGAAGCCGTGTGAATTCGCTTGATGGCAGACTTCTCGTGTCGTGCAGGGGTGAGGGACCGCCGGAATCTCTAAAGAATGTTAGAAACCGGCGGATTTCGATAAAAAGGTTGATACACCTCTATTTGTTTTAATCTTTAACTTATTTTTAAGCATATATTTTTCAGTTACACATATTTTTAAATACTGTTTTTTCGGGTTCCTAGCATATTTTTTGGCCCTCTATCGAATGGCATTTTCAAAAAAAAACGGAAATATCTAAATTGGCGACAATAGGCCACCCGGTTATCCTATGTGCTGCCCATCGTTTCAAGAATAGTTTTTATGCTATAAAATTTTTATGTAACAGTTTTTCGCGCTGAAAAATCAAAAAAATCTCAATGTAATTCTCAGTGAAATTTTGACGTGCTATCGATTGGCGTCCTCTAAATCTTAAAAATCTAGTCAAAAACCTCAAAAATTAAACATTTTGGATTGTCATTTAAATCAGACCTCATAGAATTGTCCGTCTCCATGCAGCCAGGTGAAGAGGGGGTGGGTCGAAGAGGCCGATGGAATCTCCTCGATCCAGATGGCAACCCGGCTGGCAGTCGGATTTTTGGCGGCGACCTGAAAATTCGGTGTTTCATAGAAACTGAACATCGCTCCAGGTCTTGCGAAAAATTGGGATAAAATGGGGAAATTAAATTTACGAAAACCAATTTAACAAAAAAAATCAAGTTGAGTGTACGAGACTCTAATTTTTTGCCAAGTTTCGGGAAAAATGTTTTAGCATTCGCTGCCATACTCACTATTTACAATAAATCATTTCACTTCTATCAGTGGGGACCGCCTACAGAAAAATCTTTGAAAATTTACCGTAATCGCATCAAGGCTGACTGTAATATCGGCTCCTCGTCATCGATCCGCAAAATGCTCAACGTCGACTTGTTGTTTAGCGCCGCCTCGTTGGCCGAGATATCCGTCGTGTAGTCAAAGTAGATATCCTAAAACAAAGACTTGGTCAATTTTACAGGTTCCAAAGCTTTACGCCTTCCGAACTTAAATTTAGAAAAAGTTAAATTTAAACTCCGGGCATTTGGTAGTATTTTTCATAATCTGCAAAATCCCTATTCTATTTCATTACGGAATAACACTAAAAAATTGATAATAATGCAATCAAAGAAAATTTAAAAATCTCACCAATGAACTGGCCCTGCGTGGCTTGATCTGCCAGTATATGGTACATTAATTTAGGCCGAAATATCGCTATTTTTGTATTTTCTTGCTGAAAATTTTTAAAATTTCTCCTGCCCTCCCCCGATAATGCAAAAGAACCCGGCTTTATTAGCGTTTATTTAAATCTAATTCCAAATTTCTTTAATTTTCATGCGTTAAACCAGGCAGCGAATTATATTGCAAAAGGATTCGTAGCCAGTGCCGTCCGATGGAACACACTTTTCCAACACCAAATATTCAGATGATTTTCATGGGTTTTCCAAGTTTTACAATAAAATAAAAATATGATAATGGATTGTGTCCCGAAATAAGCCATCGAATTCTCTACCGTTGTTATTCTATGTCAGAAACATTCAATACGTGCTAGCAAATTTTAATCAAACAAGTTCTTGCATGCCAGAATGCCGAGAGCGAAAAATAGGTTCTAGAACCACTTAAAAACACCTACTTTGTATGGGGTCGTCGAAATTATGGAATCGCACGTGTTCACCGTGGAGATGGAATCTGAAAGAAAACTGTTTCAACGTTACGTAGGATTCTGCAGTTTTCAAATCTTGTAATTTATAGTCGTTGCCAAATCAACTATGAAAAAACCTCGTATCTGTGAAATTGATACCTCTGGATTTCCGGCCGCACAACCGCCGCATTTTCGGCTCGGGCTCGGTTTGGCACGAGATCGAGACCGTCTTCTTCTTGTCGGATTGCTGGAAGTACCTCGTTTTTTATGGATCACCTTAGCGTTTGTAAATTCACTAAAGAAAAAAGCTGAAACATATATATTTAGGTTAATAAAAAAACTATTAAAGTGTTAAATTTTTTTTACCGTTCTCGCCGGGTCCTCCATCAGCCTAGCAAGCCTGTCCGAGGCCACAAACTTCGAAAAGACCACCGATCTAAAAAATAAAAAGTATGTTTCATTCTTAATTTGTATACAATTTTTTTTTGCAAAGCAATCCAAGCCGTTTTTCAGCAGTTAACCAAAGGCGCAAAAATCCCGAAATCTACCTAAAGTCGCCGCGATGCGGGCGAATCTTCTCCAGTGTTTGTATGGTCCTCAGCACCGGCCGTTTTGCATGTTTCTGCACCCGGCGTGGCGAGTGGAAAAGTTGGCCGGTGACGCTGCCCTTCCGCGATGCTGAAAAAATGTTTCAATTTTTTAGGGAAGAAAGGCGGTTCGTATCACTGTATTATATGCATGTACGGAAATTTAGTTTTGCTAGAGTTCCGAAACACTATTTCATTCATTTTATCTGAAAAAAATGAAAGAGGTAACGAAAAATTCGGGAATATTTGTAAATACTTTTAATTATCAATAATAATTTGTAAAAAGCCTAGCCAGCTACTTTAGAGGGGGCAACGTATCGAAAATCACGACTTTGAAATTTTCTAGTATCGAAACTTCGGAATGTCGAAATTTAAAATTAATTAAAATTACTTTAAAAATCGCCCGGAAAAAGCGCCAAAAATTTGACACATTGGTCTCGACGTTTTTTATGTTTCCTTTTATGATTTTTATTTTGACAATTTAGGCATAATTCGACATTATTTTCACGACTTACCATTTTTGTCTATTTCAAAAAAATCTGTTTCGGGTCTGGATACCGGAAAATGTTCATGAAAGGAATTGATGATTGATGGAATTCTATTTTTCGAATTTTCTGCACTCTTTGGATTGGATTTCTAACACCAACCCGCCGCGCTGCCGGTTTTCTCTACATCGTCTGCCATGCCGTCATCAGCTTGTCCTTTGTAGTCAGCGACTTCTTCTTCTTCCGCTTCTTCCTTATCCCTTTCCGAGTCACTATCCTCATCCCCCAACCTCGACGCTATCAGGTTTTCCGCAATTTTCTCCGCAACAAAGCCTAAAAATTATTTTTGCATCGTTGCAGAACTGTGATTAACGCAAAAACCTTCATTAGCTTTAAAAAATCTTATGAAACATGAAATTTTTACTATTTTTCCAATTGTTTTTATGAATTATTTCTTTAGATTTTTACAAGGTTTTTTCCGCAAATTTTTCTGCAACGAAGTCTAAACTATTCCCACAAGAAGGATTGATTGCCCACATTTTTTGCGCTGTTAGTTTTTACCAAACACGAAATTTTCAATTAATCGTTTTTGAATTTCTAAAAATGTCAATTATTAAAGGGTTTAGTAATAATTGTACTAACATAACAATATATAATTTACTGATCAGTACGCTCTAATCAAAGACTATTTTCCGCAAAGCGCTCACGGGGTATTGTTTTTCTAAAAATTTTCTAAAATTTTTTGAAAGCGCCATAAAATTTCAATTAAGTTTTGGGGATTAATAAGAGGCAACCGAACAATACGTATTAATCAAAAATTATTAAAAGCCACATCGACTGATTTTGAAACACTCACTTTTCACCTCGCTGAACAGCCCTTGCGGCTCGGCGACTTTCCGGAACGGGACCTGCAGAAGATTGCCTGGAATTTAAACGCGATTTTAATTTTTAATTTAATCGATTCCTGAATGAATAAAACATAAAAAATGAACCTGATTTTTCCTGAAATTTTTAGAAACTTGATATTTCTTGCAAAAGTATCTATCGTTTCGCGAAGGGCAAAGGAGTATCATAATTACCGTAAAAATTCTCCAAATTTTCAATTCGAGCAAATTTTCTCACCAATTTTATCGCGTAATTGTTAATGCATAAAAAATTATTATTCTTAATATTTGTTGAAACATTTTTTAATATATTTGATTTAGGCCTTGCGTAATAGGTATTAGGCATAGATATCGTGAGGCTTATTGCAATTATGCCACTCTATTAATTACGCCAAAAACAAAAAAATTACCAGTGGTCATCTTGAATTCGAAGGGCATTGCGTGCTCGGTGGCCGGATCATCCTGATGCACAATGTCGGCCATTTTTTCAATTTCTTCAATGTATTCGTCGATGAGGCGGTCCAAAAATCGCTCTACCGTCAACTAAAAATGAAGTAAATTATCGAAAAATCGCATTAGAAATCAGTTTCGCCGCGTCGTAAAATTTTAATTCAAATTAAAACAAATCTTAATTTTTAGGTGTTTCATGAACAAAATAAGTTTTTCTCTTATTTGAACTCAATATATGGCTTTTCTAATCCACGTCCATTACTACAAAAACGCTTCGAAAAATTCAAAATGCGAATGTAGCTGAACCAAATTATAACATTTATAATTGAATGTTTCAAGAACAAAACTATATCAATTTGATCAGAAAACACCAAGTGCAAAGCAATTTGTGCGTGGAAATTCATAATTTTTAACAGGAAAAATTATACCACATATGGTACATTGCAAAACAATTCCCTGATTGTTATGCCGAAAGGAACCGCAGATTAACTAACACTAAAAATCACGCAAACCTGTATGAGATTGAAACACATTGACAACAGCGCCAGTCCAACGAGAATCAGAATAAAATTGAAGATCATCATGTCGGGTTTCGAGGGGTAGATATCGCCCAGGCCGACCGTGCTGAAAAAATGTTTCTTCAAATTCTATAGAACAAAATTTTTTGATGCGTTCAATAGGCAATGGAGTGGTATAGCAGTAAAATTATTCTCTGTAAGTTGTAAGTTAAAAATTACAATTTTTTCCGGGTTTCTTTCTGGATTTTCCCGTACGAATCTCGAAATGGACATTTTTTCTTTTTTTTTTCTTTCTTTCGCAACGTTTTTTTGTTTAGCATACAATTTTTGAAATATAAATAGGGGAAGAGTTTCTAAATTAATTTTCCCTTTCCTTAAGCGTCAATTATCAGCAAATTTATAGTTGAAAAGCACAAAATAATCGATTTTCCATGAAAATCTTCGGTTTTGAGTAAATTGCGAATCTTTAACAAAGTTTGAAATTTCATTTCTGAAATTCGATAAAAAAATTCGTAAAGGAAAAAAATGTTCCGGCTCCAAAACAGGTTTATCTTGATCAGGATCACACAATGCTATTCGAGTTGCTGTGGATACAAATATATATGTAAAACATTCTGATTGTTCGTTTTACTTACCTGATCGATACGAAGAAAAAGTAGACGCTGGTGAGGTAGCCCCACTCCGTTTCCCAGATGCAAAACAGGGCCGCGCTATAAAAAAAGTCGTTTGGTTTCGTTTAGTCTTTGCTGAAATTATTTTTTATTTAGGGCTACGCTGATTATGATGCTAATATTGAAGCATTTAATAACGATAAAAAGGAGAACATATATTAATTATACCTAAACAAAATCCACATCGACAGAATGGCGAGCGCGATTGGAATCGGGAAGCTCATTTCCGCACGTTGATTTAGTCTATTTTGTTTGACCGGGTCGAGCTCGGCTTTCTGAAAAATGTTGAAACTCAGATTTTTTGTTTTTTTCTATAAAATTCAGGTTCTTTGGCATTATCGAGGAGGCGTAATTCTTCACCTCGAAGTCACAAAAATTCCTGGTAACTACCTAGTAAATTTTTAATAAAGTTTTTAATAAAATTTAACTAAATTACGCACCGCAAAGTCATCTTGATTCCTGAAAATGTGCTCGAAAATTGGTGATCTTTGGTCGAAACATGTAAATTTTTGTATCTTCAATCCAACGTATTTTGTAAAGGTAAAAGCATTTCGATTTCGATCATTTTCGATTCGTTTTGTTTTATAATTTGTGCACTTACATAGGTATAATTTCGTAATTTACCTCAATTTTTGAACGTCCATTTAGGGCAAGTATTCGCTGCTCTTTCTCCTCCGTGGCCAGCGCTTCACTTTCCGTGCCCAGATCGATTTTTAGGGTTTGCTGAAATTGAGAAATTCCGGGACCTTTATGCCATAGATTAACCGTATTTTCAATAAATTTATTAATTTGCTCTGTCGAAACATCTGACTTTAAAAGAATCGGCCGAAAAGTTTTCATTTACGCTAAAATTCATAAATGTACGTAATGAATTTTAAAATTCCACATTATGTTTTATTAATAGGTAGCCGTTATTAGCGAAAAAAAACACTACCTGCCTCGCCAAGCCCCCCCCCCCCGCTAACAGCTCAGCACCGCAGTTTTTTAAAATTTAAACTAAAATTTTGCGAAAATTTTTTAAAAGCCTGGTAATTTCCAGAGATTTTCTAGAATCGATAAGAACAAAATCAGCTTTTCCCGTCCTCATTAAAAAACGATACCTTGGACGACTGTGAGAATCTGCGTATCTGCTCCGTCGTCTCGGCAATCCGCGAGTTTTTCAGGCGCTTGTAGAATTTGCGGAGGCCCCCTCGACATCAACCGCCCAACGTCCTTTAGGATGATCAGGAAAATTGGGATCCCTGAAAAATCGATATATTATGATTTTTGCTAAGTTTTTAGGCGGCATTGCGCCGCGATGAACATAAATTTAGCAACATTAATTAAAAACTAAATCACAATTAATGAGGACCTCATATATTACATGAATTCTGGAATTCTAAACAAATTTATAGGTTTCTGCTAACATGTAATTGGATGTCTCAATGCTTACCGCAATTATGCTCCAAAGCTGGAGAGATCACAGATTCTAGAAAACCCAAAATCGTATCAAAATGAAGATTTACATGGATTTGAAAAACAGCGACCGATATGTTTCAAAAAATGCCTGGACGCATAACTTCATGTGTTTCTAATTTCAAGAGTTCCTGTGGGATTTTCGATTTTTTTACATAACCGAAGTTTACCTTAAATTATAGAAAACCACTCACCAATCATAATGTAGAAAATGCTCACAACCTGCCCGGGCACCGTCTTCACAATCGGAAACCCGTAGCCTAAATCGGGTACCTTAATACATACATAATACTTCATACGTTCTTTAAGAGAAAACTGGTAGAAGCTGGAGAAATGAAGGAATTATCGAAACCAAAATCTTGCATTTTTAAGGATTGACGAAACATTTTTCTTCAAGAGTCTGGTAATCGACTAGCCATTTTTCGGCATGTTAAATTGCTGCAATTTTTTATTTAATTGGTTTATTTGATATTTAATTTTTTACTTATTTTAATTAGCTTTTTCTCACCAATAGTCGTATAAAGTTGGCCCGCGTAGAACATACTGCCCCACCACGTCCACGGCGACGCGTCGGATCGCTCCTCGATGACCTGGAAACGGATTGGCAATTTAAATCTCGGAAATTTTTACTGAAATATAATGTTATAATTTTCGGACTTAATAACATGATTTTCTTCTTTTCCTAGGCCTCGGAAAACAAGAAAAAATGAAACTAGACACAACATTGTCAAAAAAAATCACAAATGAAAGTTTTATAAAACGGAGCTTGTAGAACCATGTCCAATTGCTTTATTCGGAGGACCAAACTTGCGCCAAAATCCAAAACAAAAATGGAGATCAATGGCAGTTTTTCGGAGATTTATACCAGAAAATTCACCGTGAATTGCCGATTTCTGAACAAGGGGTTTAAGAATCTTCTTGAAATACTTTTTTTTGAAAGGTACGAGCGAAGGTACGAGCTGTGGATTTTATGCGCCATAAATTCTCTGTGGATTTTACACCGACTGCAACACGCAACGCGAACGATAGTTTCATTGCGTAATCGATTACGACCGGTTAAAAAAAAGTTAAATTCATCCTCTTCTTAAATATTCTGAATCTTTTATAATGATAATATTCTTAATTTGCAAAACAAACCGCCGTTAAATTGAGATGATCGAGGAACCAGAACAGGGCATCCTGGGCGTGTCGGATCTGCTCGACACGATTCAGCTGTTTCAGAAGCCCATCGTGGCACCGTACCTCCAGCATACGGTCGAGCACCTGAGATTAAAAAGTAGCAAAAACCAATATTTGCAGGCGTTGCGACCAACTATTAAATATCGCAGATTCGCGACAGCGCCCGGTTTTTTTGAAACATCAAAAAGATGATTTATTTCTACTATCGAGAAAAAATGTAGCTTTCTTTAGAAAAGAAATTAAATTTTAAGATGTTCGAAAAATGTTTCAAAAAAATAATACCCATATGAAAAAATCCAGGTATATCGGTAAACGTAATTTTAAATTTTGGCGCTGGAGGCTATTTGAACTTGTTCAATCAATTTCTTTTTATTTTATTGAATTTATGAGTCGTCGATCTTCCCTATTAATCCACCTGATTAACCGCATATTCGGATTCATTCCGGTAGAAATTGCGTCGTCTCTGGTCCTCGTCGTGCTCAAGCGCCTTGAAGATGATGGCGCCTGAATAAAAATTTTATAGGTTTTTCTTCAAAAAAATAAAAATTTATTGGCTATTTATATATTGATTGTGCATTGGTTATTTTTATTTGATATGCAGTAAGAATGTAATTTAATCGAACAAATCTTCAGAAACGCTGCTTGTAAAAAATGTGTTTCATCTTTAACCTTTTTGGTAAGACAGCTCGCGGTACATAATAGTCCGGTAAAAATCAGTAGTCGAAAATATTAAGATCCAATCAACCTCAAATAAATTTCCTACTCTGGCGTTTAAACTTTGAATTAAACCCATTTTTTCGATGGTCTTAAAGTAGAGCTTTTTAATATAAATAAGCATTTTTAATAATAATATACGGAAAAAGCTTAAAAAGCGTTAAAAAAAAGCGTTGTTACGATTTTTTAGATATGGATTTGTTAGGGTTTTTTCCGCAACGCGGCACGCAACGCCGCGGGGGGCATTCATTACGCATGGTAATGCGGCGGACGCGTTGCGTGTCGCGGCCATAAAGATCTGCTAATGCATCCGTAACTATCCATTTAAATAAACTTAAATAATGAACTTATCTGGCTAACTAGTTTACATTTAGTTTTTTAATTATAAACTTTGTAAACTCACCCAATAATGTATAGGAAATGAGGATGAGCAGCGGCGCGAAGTAGCCCATTTTAAAGGTGTTGTAGAGCCATTTCAGGCCGCGATACAATCGCGACGCCATTTAGCTAAACGCCGGCTTTATAGAGGAATATATTTTTGAATTCGAAAAATTTGAAGCTGTAAAATCGAATCGAATGGTATCATCATTAAAAATGAAAAATTTTCCAGAAAGGACTATTGCGATGTAACATATCAAAATTCGAAAATCTCCTTTAAAGATCTTAAGACGTCCGTGCCACTCCGCTGAACGGACCTCAATTGCCCTTATTCCGAAGTTCCCACGTCTCGGTGGTCATTTTTGGCGCCCGAGCTGCCTAATTAGAATCTTTTCTCGCTCTCACCCTCTTTTCCAAATTGGGCCCACCAAAAAGGAGAGATTTTACTTATCCAAAGCTGGGAACGCCGAGGTCTCAACGCTACTGATTTTTGAATATCGAAGAAACATTTTAGAGTTTTTGGAAATTTCGCTTTTGAACCAGGACGGGGTTCAGCCGCTAAATTATAAACAAAATTTTGATTTAAAGTTTTGATCGAAAAATCTATTGTTTTAATGATTATTCTTAAAAATTGGTAGTTTTATCACTTAGGAATAGTAACAAAACGGTTGATAAACAATTTTTACTAGCAAAATCGGAGAAAAGAAAAAAGTTGGCGGTAAACTATGCGAATGCTACACTAGCATAATTCAAAAAGAAACCATATGTCAGGTGGAGCTCACTAGCGCTCCAAAGCAAGCAACATTCAGTAGCTTTGACGAAACACGTAAAATATTTTTGAAATCGATTTTTTTGTTTGTTCTTTGCTCTCATTTAATAAATGTTCAACCAAAGGATCAAAATTGAATCAGGAAATCATGGCCAAATAAGTCACAGTTAAGAAACATCGAAATTTATGTGCGCATTTGACATTTAAGCAAGTTATCTTTTTTCAATTGCAGTCATAATTTCCGCAGCCAAAAGCCCGTCAGGCCAAAGCCGAACTTCTCGACAGCAAAACGCCGACAGCGATAATCAGGAACCAAAAATCTCGACAGCTATGATTCCGAAGACAAAAACGGCGTCTTCCAAAAAAACGCCGACAGCCATAATCTCGACAAGCCAAAATCCCGACAGCGCAAATCGCGAAACCCTAAAATCCCGACAGCCGAAATCTCGGCAGTAAAAACGCCGACATAGTTTGATACTCAATGACGTTCATTTTTGGCACTAGCACCTACTAAACCTAACCTTATTACCGCAAGCCCAGGTGATTTCTGCCTCAGCCAAATTCGAAACATTTTTTTGAACCGACCAAAAAAGCAGATTTGTTAAAAATTAGTAGTGAATTTTAGTGAATCATAATATCATAAATTTCAGAAATAATTCTAGAAAACAAAAACGAAAGCTGGTTTTTAGCTGTAAAGTGTCAATTTCCCCCTGGGGGGTGAAAATGAAATTTGAGCCCCAGCCGTTCGCCCTCACCAAAATAACCCCGCGGGCCCCCGAAAAAAATTCATGGGCACGCGATTTGGGAAACAGAGACGAGTGGGGCTGCTGTTGCTGTTAAAACGATGGAATCCAAACAAAAACGGAGATGATTTTAAAGGGAGCATGACTTAATAAAAAAAATGGCGATCAAAAGCTGCCAAGAAACTTGGTTACTGGTCTCTTAGCGGGGGGTGGGGGGTTCACAGTAATCCCTTACGATCCCATAACGACATTTAAATAGTTGTACGCGCAGGAAAACTGAATAAAAACTTTTCGATGAATTACATTTTCGACAATTTCTAGCATAGTTTTTATAACTTGCGAGAAATAAAAACTCCTAAAAAGACAGGGCATATTAAAAACCACAACTAAAAGTAAGATGTAGCTTAAATATACAAAAAACATTGAAATTTTTATTAAAAAAATCGTGTTTCTACAAAAAATCATCCTCACAGCCGCGAATTTCGCTTATTAATTGTCAGTAGGCCTTGAATTCGGGAGCCCTTAAAAAAATTTAAATTAAATAATAAAATATAATTTTCAATTAAGCTAAATTTTTCCAAAAAGTGATTCAATAAAATGCAAAAAACATGTTTCACTCCAAATTGTTGTCTTCTAGCGGTTACGATGGGTATTTTGCGAAGGTTGGCTGTTGGGTTCCGAATTTCCAACCTTCCGCCAAATTTTTGTGGGAACAATTGTATAATTTTCCTGGGAATGATATTTTGAGTTTTCCTAAAAAAATATAAGAATCGCACGGTGCTACGGTAAATAGAGTAAAGTGCAATTTGAGGAGGCGTTGGTCGCTATGAGCTTTCCACAACTAATTTAAAAAATTTTTACGATTTCGTAGTTGCCGCTACACCAAAATTTCAACGCAAAAAATGCCATAATTTGCCCAAGTAATATAATTAACCCATTAAAATTATAAATAACAACATATAAAAAATATGCTAATTTCGTAGCTGGCATTTTTATGTTTCATAAAAAAATAGAAGTTGACGTTTTTTTTGAAAAACGATTTACACAGAATTGAGGAATCAAAAAATAAAATACAAAAAAAAATTATTAAAAAAAATTATAATCATGAAAAAGCTGAAAAATTTTCATGTTTCAGTAAAAAAGAACCTTTGAAGTTTTTCTGGAAAACTATTACGGATGACTTGCTTAATCAAAACCAAAACAAAAATATGCATTAATAGCAAAAAAAGCGTTCCATTTTTGGCCGTCCCACCCATGCAAATCCGATTTTTGCCGGGCGAACGGCAAGCGGCGAAAAAATAAGATTGGACCCTCAGATTTCGGCACATCTCCCCCCCTCCCCCTCCCCCCCCGGGCCGGAATAGCAAATTTCCGGATGACGCCCCGGACGGCCAAAAGGGCACTCATATCTTGGCTATAAAGTTGCGAATTTAAAGGAGTGGTGACATTGAACTTACCCGGCGGAGGATTATAGTTTTGCGGTCAGCTATCTCTCATTGCTGAGATGAAACATGATTTTTTTGGCTAGCAATTTTCGGTTACCACAGGATTCCAAACTCAGCAAAGAATCTCTGCTAGCTTTCCCTGTGATCCCGGATTCCTCAAGGATCCCCGCTAACCCGCCCTGGCGCGAAATTAATATTTCGAAGTCTGCAAAGCCACGTCAAACATGATACAAATGGATTTTTTCATCTTTTCATGGATTAGAATCCCGAAATTCTTTTTGTCGGATGGCATATCGCCGAAAAAGGCTTTTTAGTAATTAACAAATTTTATTTATTAATCTCAACGTATAGAAAATCGAAGTTTCAGCGTCTTGACATTTCTACAAAGTCAAATTTTGAGCAATAACATTCGGAAAATGCCATTTAGCGCAATGAGTTTTCGGAAAAGTCACATTTCTATCAAAAAATATAAAAATTTTGCTACCTGTTGCGAATCAAAATTAAAATTTAATCAAATAGGTGACAACCTCTTAAATTAGCTCTAATCAGTTTTCGATTCTACAAAGGAACGGATTGTCTAAATTTAAACCTTGCGGCTGTAGAATTTTGGCGAAACATGTTTTTCATTGTTCTTTTTTTACGCAACACGAATTCGTGACAATAATCCGAGACGGATCGGCCCCTGGGGAACGACAGATATTCGGGACGGGAAAATGCTTGTCACCCCGGGGTCAAAGGCACAAATACGACATCAAGAGGAATTGCCACGACAACGAATCGCGTAAATAGAAAACAAAGACGAAATTCTTGAAAAAAAAACATTTTTCTTTTCGTTGTGGAAAAAGGTTTAGATAATCAAACAAATTCTGGTGTTTTTGCAAAAAAAACATGTTTCATATCAACTATTTAACAAGAAAACTGTCGGCATTATGATACATTTCAATGACAAATCAGCTCAATTTTGCGCCGAAAAAGGGGGTAAGGTGGTCCAGTAAATTGTGACAGTTTAAGGAAAACGCATTCAGATCAACTATTTAAAAAGGGTGACTTGGTAATGTTAATTCGGAAATTACATCGGATGCTTCAACTTTTCGTCAGAATGACCATTACCAAGGCCGTCATTATTTTCCTAAAGCCTCGAGCCCTCCAATTTTTCACAGAGAATAAAAATAAAAATAAATAAAACAGAGATAAAGCATAATCTTGGGTACGAGGTTTAAATCGCAAACAGAAACCGAAAAACGAAGGATAGCCATAAGAAGAAAAATCCGAAAAATAACGCACCTTATTTCAGAATTTCCTTGGGTTTCAATAAAAACACCTCGACTCAATTTTGAGCAATACCGTAAAAGATAAAGAAAATCCTCATTTTGCGAAAAATAAATATGTTTTATGTCAATAATATTGACTCAATATTGAAAAAAATAACATTTTGCTTTATTAATTCGTCGAAGAGTTGTCCTTAAAAATCAAAAAAAGAAGTCTGGAGAAAGCATAATACAGGTTTCTAGCTTTTATATAATCAGTAGCAACTTAGAAAACAATGAATCACGAACATCCCAGAAATTCCCATTTAATATTTGACTTGTTTTCATAAAAATATGTTTCAAGCCAACTATCTGAAAAAGTCTAAATTTATTATATTAATTGATCCCCGCTTTAAACCTCTGATTCACTAAAAGCTTCTTCTTTTTTAATTATTTTTCAAAAGAAATTATAAAAGTAGCATATTATGTATAAAAACATAAATAAATTAAATAGAAATTATAAAAATAGTATATTATATTGTAAAAAGCATAATCTAGGTCTCTAAGTTTTTCTATAATATAGCGAAACCAAAAAAACGCATTTTGAAGCGCACTTTCACGGGGATGGGGGAGCCTCAAAAAATGAGGGGTCATTTAGAGTCTGCGAGTGGAAGGGCCCAGGGCGAGTTTTGCCATAAAAAGGGGTGGATTTCTTTCGGGGGTAGTCTAGGGAAGAGCCTCATCTCACTCTCTCTCGCGCTAGTCTTTACTCTGGCTCAAATACACACACACCCACAACCCATAAGCAATTTTGGGTATCTTCCTCAAACACTGACATTTTTCTACTCGAATCATAATTTTCGAATTTGGCTGGAAGCGAAACATTTTAATTTAACCCGCATAGCTCGAATTCAATTAATTTAACATTTTTCTTGCCTCTGAAGCTAAGATTGTTTTTAAATATCGCCCGTTATGTTTTTAAATTAACTTATTAAACTAATAAAATCTTTTTAAAATTTGGACCGGTTACAAACATGCATGCAAATAGGATTAAAAGGCCGTCCGCGAGTCACCCGAACAGACCCTAATATCGCTTGGCACAGTTTTTTTCGGCCCCATTTTTTTGACGGCATCTGAAAGAGGATGGTCAAATTAGTAGGGCTGCATAGTTTTGAAAGTTTAAAAAGTTAATTTTTGGGGTTAAAATTGGAGTCAAAGTGGCCGACCCTCAAAAATTATCTCCAAAACTACTGCACCAAATTGGCTAAAAATTGGTGACAATACCTAATTTTGGATGGGGATCATTTCTCTAATACATCGTAAAGCACGAAAATGAGCGGAACACAGGAATCTCGCGTACCCAAAACAGTAATTTTGGATTTTCTATTTTAAGGGTTTCCGAGGGTAACTTCTTTTTACTATAGAAAGATGCACCAAAAAATTCTGCGTTGATTGATGTATTTTTCATTTTACCCTCCGGTTCCCTAGTTCCGCTATAAAGCATTTACTGCGCGCAAAACAGCCTCCAGACTAGGCCAAAAACCTCAAAACTGGCAGATTTTGAAATTGAAAATATCAAATCGTATCTAGAGAACGAGCTGAATACATTGCACAAAAGAGCAATTTTTTTTGTCATCGGTCTATTTAGAAGACCTATGCAAATTGAAGAATAACATCATAGACGGGGCCAGGGTTGAAAAGTCGCGAAGCGGCTTTTCAACCCTGGTTTATTAATTTCGATTTTTGAAAAATGTTGTTTCAGAAAAGATTTGGGCTGCGAACAAACTTCATAGAAATAATCCGACGCAGTCATGAAAATGTCATAATTTTAAAAAGTGGAAATTTATTCAATTTCAGACTCTCAAAAAAATTTTGTGTCAGAAAAATTAATGTGGGGGACAAATTTTGGGCAAGTAATAGATTCCATATAATAGTGGATGGTGCCGAATGGCGACAACAACCGTATAAAAAAAAACCCGACTTTCCGCCAACTTTACACGGTACACTATCGCTAAACAGAGATTTTTTTGAAAAATTGTGTTTTCAAAAAAGTAGTTGGTGCCTAACCTTGGCGTGGCTATTGGTGGATCTTCGATGAGATTTTTAAAAAATCAGCTTTCCGATACCTTTGAAAATCGAAAAATCATGATCTTTAAATATATATTGTATCAGAAAAATTATGTTTGTGAACAAATCTATGAATATGAAAATTCATCTCACTCTCAAATAATTCATGAAAAAATGCCGAAAAATCTACAAGAAAATTCAAACTTGAAACCGGAAACTAGCGTTAATAGCCAGCAGCAGAACGGCTATTTAAATGTTCATTTGTGAAGGTGGGTGTAAAAGCAAATCCCCGTCGAGAGAAGCGACCACAAATTGGCCAGGGCGACCCGCCATAGAGGGGGGCAGAGAGAAATGAATTGAAAAGAATTGCATTTTATGGGACGGGGCCCGATCGTGTGGAGTATACATCGGAATAAACAGCCCATTCCTGAAATGACCCCTCGCAAGTCACGTAGCTGAAAATACAAAAATCCTTTTCGCCAATGAGCTTATAAAATATCGACTTTTACCTGATGCCTTTAATTTTAAGCAGTAGGATTTTACGTGCTATTTTTGAAGTCAAGAGTTTTAACAATTAAAGCTCCAAAAAGGTAATATAAAACAATCAAAAAATAAATATATGTAAAATAAATATAAAATATAAAATATAATAAGCAAAAAAAAAATCGCTTTTTGAGAGCTCAAATAGACGAAAATAGAAAGGCTATGGCGAAAAAGCGAATCCAACTAACGTTTTAAACAACAATTTAATTTTTAAAAATGTTGTCTAAAATTCATAAAATAACATTTTTATCCCGAGAAACAGGTATGAAAAATTGACATAAAATCGCCTCTACGGTATCACGTTAGCACCGGACCAGCCATGAGATTAGGGTACTTCAAAAAAATGTTTCAGTCAACTCGGTCGATGGAAAATTTTTTTAGACGGGTAATCGTTGCATATATCTTTTAGGGGCGTCATCACCAACTGTAATCTGAATTTTGCAAACATAATTGGTTTTAGAAATCTGACCGCCTACTGTAATCGAAAAATTATTTTTTCGAACCTCTCTCACTCTCACTCACGCTCTCACTCTCTCTCTCGCTCACACTTTGTCGAAATACCTTTAAAGTCTCAAATCAAACACGGAAATCGAACACGTAAGCAACCTACGGAAGAGCGAGAGAGAGAGAGAGAGAGAGAGAGAGAGGAGAGGGGGGGGGAGAGAGAGAGAGAGAGAGAGAGAGAGGGGGGGGAGAGAGCGAGTGAGTGAAGGACTGAGTGAGAGAGCGAGAGAGAGAGAACGAGAGCGATAGAAAGAGAGAGTGAGAGATAGAGAGAGAGGGAGTGTGAGCGAGAGAGAGAGAGTGAGCGAGAAAAAGAAACCATAACTTCATTGCCCCTTTAAAATCTCTGAACCTTGGGAATCTCATGGCCAAGAGGGAGCCCTAGGTGGTGCAAATTGGACCCGAAAAAGATTGAAAAATTTCGGGGGCCGCCAGGGGGACAGTGGGTTGGGTCCTAAGGGGGAGGTCGAATGGGTGGCCATCATTCGTGGGGTGGCCCTTGATGAATGTTTTGGCTTTGGACTGGCCTGTCTGTGCCCTTAGGCCATTTAAAGGGGCCGGGAAGGCAAGAAAAGGGAGAAGGGAGAGAACGTCAGCTGAGAGGTACCTCTCACCTGGAAGTGTCATGCAACAGTTGGTGTGGGCCTCCCGGCTGGTTGGACCTTTGGCCTGGTCTGGGTCAGTCTGGCTGTCTCTCTCTGTCTCTCTCTCGCTCGATCTTTCTCTCTCTCTCTCTCTCTCGCTCTCAGCAATCACTCGATTATATGCCTCCGGGCCATTTAATCGAGGTGGCCCAGGTGTACGCATACACAAACGAACGCTCGAATGGCCAAGGTACCGGCGGGAGAGAATTTGACGGAAAATTTACATAGTTTTAATCTAGGCTCTTTCAAAATTCAGAAAAAGAAATTCAGAATGTCGGAATTTCGTAATGACGAAATTCACAATACCGAAATTTACATGAGCTAATTCTCCCCGGAAAAACCCCGGAAGCCCATGCAAAAAATGTCGACATTCTGAATTTTCGTATTGTGATTGTAAAGCTTGTAATTGTTATTTAATGTTTCAGTGCCGTCTAAACAGAAATTCGCATGGCAAAACAAAAACTATTCATTATTGCTGAAAAGATGTTTCACCCAAAAAGTGTTTGGCAACGGTGCTCGAAAAGCAATTCCTGCCCACTCGTTCGTTGGGGTTATATTCCACTAAAAGTTTTTCTATGATAAAATAGTTTCAAACATCGTTTTGTCGGTCTATTCAAAGCTCTTAGTTTAGTTTTCGGCCCTCTATCGTTGGGCATTTTCCAAATATCGCAAATTTGGAAAATACCGAAAATCCATTGTGGGATCGATAGCTTTCAACCCCAGTTTTTGTTAGCCTTTCAATGAAATATATTGACTGAAATTAATTTTCTTTGTATATTTTTCGACGCTCTATCGAATGGCAGTCACTAAACCCCAAAATATATAAAATATTAGTGATAATGGTGCCCCCGTTATTTTAGATCTGCTGGCAATTTGTCGAAATTCCATTCTTCGAAATTTGAGATTTCGAAATTTCGATGCTCTGGTTGCTCTGTTGTTTTTCGAAATGTTTCAGATGCCAAGGGAAAAGGCATTGAAATCTCGAACAATTGAAGTTTCGGCCAATTAAAAAGACGACAAAATAAATTTATCAATCAATTGATAAAATGAAAAGCCAAATGGTTTTAATGGATTTTAATGATCAAAATAGAAGATTTCGACATGATGAAAATAAGCCGTTATTTTATCCGCCCCACGTTATTCTATGTTTCTGGCACTACACAACGCAAAACAACGCAATTACAAGTTCTAAAACTATAAAAACATACGAACCAAGAATGAGTCGCGAAATTCAAGGAGCGCAGCGTGTTTGAGGCTTGGGAAAATGGTCTTTTTGGGGTGGTTGGAAGAACAGGGGAAAAGAGGCGAGGTGTCGAAAACGGGACCCCAACGATGAATGTTTCATCGCATACCTGCATTTCTGAATTCGGGCAGGCCAGGTTGTACTTGGGTTCAGGTAACAACATCGGGTTCAAAAATAGCATATGAAAATGCATGGAAATGACTTCTTAATGTATCTTCTTTAAAGGGGCTCGGAAGTGAAAATTCGTGCATGCGGGCGATTGAACCTACTGCTCAAAAACCGGAAAGATCACTGCCGAGAAATACTAGAAAAGTGTTTGCATTGCAAAAAAGCGTAAATGATTAGTAAAACCGAAATATTCTGGGGGTGAAGACTACATTTTCAGTGCGCGGCGCTTACATGTCGTAGCGCCTTGTAAGGCAGCCAATCTCTTGATCTCTGTGATCCTCTGACCAATTTTCTTTATTAAAAAAGCCTAGAACGATCAAAATTCGATGAGGATTCCAGAAATAGCGTCAGAATTTTTAAATTCAAGCGTTTTCACGTGCAAACAGGGGCTAAAGCTCATGCGGCGAGGTCGCGTCGCGGTCGCATATGGCTATTGGTCAGGGATGCCAGCTAATAATAGTAGCCGTGATTTCCGAAAAATTCTTTTCTTTTCAAGGAAAATCATGAAATGGTAACGCGCAATAATCGAGATTTCATCCCTTTTTTATTTCTTTAAGTCATCAACAACCTGAAGATATTTTTGCTTTTTAATTAGTAATTAATAATTCGGTGGTCTTGTAAAACTTCTTTCACTGGCGCTCTCTTGCTCTCTGTCTCTCTCTCTGTCTCTCTCTCTCTCTCTGTCTCTCTCTCTCTCTCTCTCTCTCTCTCTCTCTCTCTCTCTCTCTCTCTCTCTCTCTCTCTCTCTCTCTCTTGCTCTCTCACTCGCTGATTTTAATGCGTTTTGTTTCTTTTTCAACTACCCTTGTTAATTTTTAAAAGAACACGCTGTTGGGACAGGTGCGACTAAATTTCCGTATGTTCTTCAACCCTCGATAATCCCCCGGCTAAACACCGTCAATTTGGGTGTTCGGCCGATAATTCGGTGTTCCCCAAAGGGTCACTGCTTGTTAGCCCTCCCCCTCCCGACTGAGCCCTTGCGCAATTAATCCCCCCACTCGCCCCCAGCTCCTACTACTAGTTCTCCCACCAATTTATTTTCGTTTTCCCTACCCACCAGCCGCTTCGGCCAAAAAAATCTGGGTTTCATCGAATTTCAATGATAAGTCTGGGGAATTCTATCTAATCTTGAAGCGTGCTGAACGAAATCTTGTAAACTTTCAATCAGCCAAAAAAAGTCATCTAGATAATTAAGTAAGCCATGATAAAATGCTGCTATTACAATCCGTGCATAGCAAAACAATATTGCTTAGCGGGGATAGGCATTTCATCGAACCCATGAATAAAATTCGGAGAAACATATGTTTCGCACCAACACAACAGCCCAGGAATTTTCTGATGGCCGGTTGGAAGTAATGGACAGGGTTAGATTTTTTACTGAAAAAGCAAAACCCTGCCTTTTGCTAGCGTCCCAATTTTTCAATCTGACAAATCGACACGTAAAAGCAGCACCTTAAAGAAATATTCAAATCTAAAACAATGATACTCAGCTCTTAGATTTGAAAATGTTTCAAAAACCTTGGTACTGGTGGAAATTTCGAGTTTGATAATTATATTGGTGCCTTACGTTAACCCCTATCGTAGTTTTTTTTACCTTTCCGCAACACCTGAGGAAAGATGAGGAAGAGGAGGAAAGAAGAGGAAAGGCGCCAGGAAAAAAATATGTTTCACCAATTTTTCCGAATGCCCTTGCTCCCTTCGTCCATCCGATACCAAACACCTTTCCTGTAGAATTAAAATGTATTTGACTGTTATAGTGCGGTTGGGGAAAAAAATTTTTCATCGCGACTGAATGCTATTTTTTTATCCTTCCATTAAATTCAGGAAATTTAGACAACCTAATTCTGTAAATATCCTCTTTGAAAATCGAACTTGTACGAACGATCATCGCAATGATTTTATTAAAACTTCATAAGAATTTTGTGTAAGACATTCGCATCTACGTTTCTCGCATAAAACGTTCTTTACCAAGTCTTTATTTCTTTAATTTAATCTCGAGCAAGCTGGCGGAATGTGTGTATCGATGATGGGGAGGGGGGTCGAGTGGGGTTGGGGGAAGGGGGTGGCGAAGAACATCCGGTTGGCAGCAGAGAGACCCATTGCAGAAGACTGTATATTTGCGCATTGGTCTTTTTCAATATCTCTCCTTCTCTCTCTCTCTCTCTCTCTCTCTCTCTCTCTCTCGCTCTCTCTCGTTCTTTCTCTCGCTCTCTCTCCTGCCAGTCTACATTCGAGTTATCCTGTGGCCCGAAACTCAAGAAGCCGGCCACCCATCTCCATCCACCCCAATTCCTGGCCGACCCGATTGATCCCACCCGCCAGCCGGTGTCGGCTTCTTTGATCTACTCTTTTTTGGTATCTTTTGATTAATGTTAATATGTATACAATATGCCTATTATTATAATCGCTATTCTGCCGAAAAACCCAGTGGTCTGCTAGAAAATCCAAGCGCTTCCGGATTTTTGCGAAAATATGTTACACTAATTGACGACCTTTAGATGAGTTCCGTCATATTAATTGCAGATCCTGTACCATTTTCAATTCCTTACGTACTACAAGTTGTCCCAAAAAAATCCTCTAGCGGTCCGCAGCAATGTCCTATTTTTTACGAGTTAGACATCTATGGAAAGCTCTCGACGTGCTGAGGAGATGGGTTCTCCCCGATTTTTGGAATTCCCGAATTTTTTACCCGATTTTTATGTTCCTATCGATTTTTGGGCATAAATTACGCAATTTGTTGCAAAAACTCGTTTTAATCAGTTTCAATCCCATCGAAGTGTGTTCTCAAATGCTTTTCAAAAAGGGCTTGGGCTGCCAGGAAAGATTTAAAAATTTCGGGAAAATTTAAAAAAAATCGGGAAAATCGGACATTACTACGGACTGCTAGGGGGCGTGCTTTTTTTGGGACACCATTTGGGTATACATAGGACCTAGAATATAATTGCCACCACTATGCTGAAAAGCCACCGGACTTCTAGAAAATTCAATAGCGTCCCGATTTTTTCCAAGAACATGTTTCAATAATTCTCTACCTTTTCATCGGTTCCATCATATTAATTTCAGTTCTTCACATACATACACAAACACCCACCCTCCTCTAACTCGACGTAGAAGTTTCGGATAGGAATGATAGTTACACCATTCGAAAGCCCTTGAAACGGCGAATTTGCAACAATTTTCATAACCATGTTTTTATTTAAATGCGATATTTTGCAAGCTATCTTGCAATAGTTTCTGGTTGCAGACGGGATAATTTGCCTCAGTTTCTGCAAGCAAAATGGCCGTAAGTATCCGTTAATTGGATGCAGAGGCTGTTCCTTAATGTTTTTAAATGCTTTATAAAATGGTGCCTTGAAATCCAAGTACGAATGCAGACAATTTAAATTTAATATGTACAATTTAATGCCTGAAACACTTTATAAGATCTAAACAATAAATTTTAATGCAAAAAATTTCGGCCTGCTGAATCTCGACGAATTTTGACGTTATGATAGTAAAACGCAAATGACACTCGCAGTCCAATGCCCACTGCCAAACACAAAGTTCCGTAGATCTAAGACATTTTTGGAACATTTTTTTCGTTTCGTTGTCGCACCCAAAAACTAATATAATTTTGTTTTTGGCTAATTTCCCTTGCGAACTATACAATTAAAGAATATCCAGTCTGTGGCAATTATAACGATCCACTTTACAAGAAATCCGCCTAATCATACTTGATCGTAGCTTTTTGTTATGCGGAACTCGTGCTCCCCGATTTTTGTTGGACGATATGTTTCAATCGTGTTCATAATTTCGAGCAGTTTTTACTCGACAATCGAAAGAGTTATCTTTTCACTGATTTTTATCACGAATGAATCCTGAATCGAATGAAAAGTTAACGAGCTTCCCGGCTTCGTGCTCCCCGATAAATCCGTTGCGGAGCAAGACTTCGCAGTCTCCCTAGAATCCTAATGGGCTGATTTTCACTTCTCGCCCCCTTTAAAGCAATCAATAAAACGTTAGCACGTTTTTTTGTTTCAGGTTAATGAGTTTCACGAAGGTATCCCCTGGCTGTGATCATTTAAACATCAATAATCCGTTCACGTCATCACTTTCATGAACCTGGCGTTTTATGTATTTTAAGTAAATTCCTTATACTGACTTGCCTGTCCCTTTAAAAATCCAGTCCTAAGCCTAAGCCTAACCTAAGTCTAATCTAAGTCTAAGCCTAAGCCTAAGCCTGTCCCTTTAAAACGGGCCTAACGGGGGCTGAGACCCCATAAATCGACTTTGGAATTTAATCCTGGGCCTCTCGGTGCGGGTGGCGACTTGCTGTGAAACACAGCCGATCGCTGCAATATTCCGGAAGGGAGAGAGAGAGAGAGAGAGAGAGAGAGAGAGAGAGGGAGAGTGAGAGAGAGACATATAGCCACAAAATTGACAACTGTTCCGAGTAACGAGACGGAACACCACCCCGCTTTGCGAGACTCGATTCGATCCGGCAACTGTTCGGCTGGCTGACTGGCCACTCCTTCCCGAAATGTATTATAGCCCCAGGGCACATACCAGCCAGCTTCCGCATCTCTAATCGGCTGACTCGGCGGTGCACAGCTGGACACGGCTTTGATTAATTTCGCAGACTTTTTCTTGCATTTTTCACGTATTATTTAACTTTTTAAGGGTACCAGGAAGAAGAGGTTCACCCCTGAAATCTTCAAAAATAATTGCATTTTTTGTTGTACCTGGATCTTTCAAAAAATAATTTAGCACCCGACTAATTTTTTCGAGCATTGGTTCTCTTTATCTACCTGGTGCTAAAAATTACGAAACATACAAATGCAATGTTCCAAAAACAGCAATGGTTACAAAAAATATGTCATAGTTAATTCTGTTAAAACGATATCCAAATAGCTTTTCCAAGATTAACTTTTCGATCATATGAAATGGGAGGAATGAAAATTTTTTGACAATAAAAAGTTTGAAAGTTTTTAAAAAGCTCCTAATATATTCTTCTACCACAGTTTTTAAGCTATAACACATTTATGTTCATCTACTCGCACTGAAAAGAATTCTGGAATTCGGAATCCCGCCAGCCGCGAGGAACTTTTTTAAAAAACAACTCGATGTTTCAAAGAAATAGTTGCTCACTTAAAACTTTCGCAGGTTCATTCTGCGGTTTTTGCTCTTCCATTGATTTCGAAAAAGTCATCATATTGATATTAGCTGTCATACACACATTCTCAATAATTTTTATTTTTATATGAAGAATTTTAATTTTATTCATGGATTTTTATTAATAACTTTCTAACTTCTAATTTTTAATACTTTAATACATATATGCAAATGTATTGATTTTAAAATAAAGCTTGCCATCCTCCTTTCCACGGAAAAATGTTTCCAACATTTTTGTGTTTTGAGGACATTTGGGCTGGTCAATTTCCCGCGTTTCGGAGCTGCTTATTCACTGTTTAGTTTATAAATGATGTGTTAATATATATTAATTAAAAATTGATTTTAGCAGATTATTTATTATTGTACTCTTGAGTAGGCCAGAATTTAACGGTGATAATTACGGAGCTAATTAGATTAGGAATTATGGCCAAGTGTGTATGGGAATTTGCGGGTGTGGGTTGGTTGGTTTTGGTGTCAATTGCAAGAGGGAGAGAGAGAGAGAGAGAGAGGGAGAGAGAGAGAGAGCCGGATGATTGAATAACAAATACCGAAAGGAGGACGAGGAGGGCATGGGGGAGGTCCAGCCAAGAAGGGGCCTTGGTGGTCCCTAGGGGGCTTCTCCCCCCTCGGCCCAACCATTTTTCACCCCCCTCCAAACCCGTGGCTCTGGCTTTTGGTGGCACGGATGAAGCCGACGACTTCTCGAAAAATTATCGGTTTCTTTATTTTTTGTATTTCCGGGTTATTAGCTTAGTTTTTTAACGTTTAAATTCTACAAAAACTCTCCGGTCAATAAAAAAACTACTTTTTACGATTTAGAGCTGTAGATTAGAGAAAAGCTATGGAAACATTATTACTAGTGGTTCCAAGAAAGTAAACTTCAATTTTTTCGAAACATCGTTTTTCCATTCAAAAAAATTATCACCTTTGTGTTTCGCGTTTCGAAACGAAAGATCGAGTTTTTCGCGCACCACAGAATTTTTCCCACGATTCTAAAATATTGAGTTTGTTAATTTTAAGGTGTTTAATAAAATTTATCGATAATTTAAAAACTATTAAAAACTTTCAGCTATTTTTTTAAGAATTTGGCCTTTTGGCGGAAAAAAAACAAGATTTTTTAGAGTATTTTTAGAGTAGAAGTTTTTAAAAAAGAAAAAGTTTAGAAACATTTCCTATTATCGAGAAAAATTGGATCCCGAGAAAAATGTGGCCGGGGGGAGCGTAAAAAGACGAACGGATTTGACCGCAATAGTTTAGTTTTTAGGCGCCAGTTTGTCAATATATTCCGAAACATGAAATTTTCACCGTTTCGCGTCCCATCTGAAATAATTTTATTTACCGTTATCCTGAAATGTCCATGTTATCGAAATTACTTTCCAACACACTTCGATTCAAGAGGCATAGCGTGATACATAAAATTTTTCATCAAGAGCAGCAGATTTGTTCCAGATTTTTTGAATGTTTTTTTGCTCAAACATCGTTCCCATTTTTTTTCTGCCGGCTGCCATTTTTCCGCTAAAACGACAAGAATTCAAATAATTTTAAGTAACTAAAAACCATGGCGAATTCGCCTTTTTAAAGGCTATCCAATGGCATAAAAATCATGGCGAGCTGATGCTCCTTCTTTGAGATATAGGCAAAATCTGGATGTAAATTGGCGCCCGCTAATTGACCGGGGGTCAAATCCTCTCCGCTGGATCTCTCTCTCTCTTTCTCTCTCTCTCTTTCTCTCTGTCTCTTTCTCTCTCTCTCTTTCTCTCCACCTCTCTCTCGCCCGGCTGTCCACCCGGAGGGCATATACTAGCATCCCCCCATGCGTATTGTGTAACAGATGACGATGAGAGGGCAAGAGGAGAGCAAGAAGGGGGAACGGCTTAAGCCGCAAGCTTACACGAGCCCATTTAGCTGGACCTCCTTTCCGTCCATTTCTTGCTCAATGTATTTCGAAACAAACATCAAGAACAAATCTCCTGCTAGCCTAAAAAAAATTGGTTTTGCGGAAAATTATTTTGAAGGCTATTGACTACTCCTCAATGTAAAGAATTTGTCGTCATAATAAATTTATTAAAGTATGCTATTTAATATATAGATAACAGATAGAAATATATTATAGATTTAGATATTTCTTGTGTAACGTTTCTAAACTAACAATTTCTAAGCTAAAGCTTCTAAACAATACATTTGTTTCCATTTCCACGTGCTAATGTCCTCAAAAAAAATTAGATCCGCGGGTTGTGCAAAATGTGTTTCAGAGAAAAACAGGGCTGGGCCTTAAAGTATTTTATTCACTGGTGGTCCTTCAATGCCTTGTTCTGTTTTTACCGCACCGCTGAAAACAATAATTAAAATCAATTAACCGAATCATTAAATTCCAAGTTTTGGCAAAAGGGTATTTTGCGAAAAAATACAAATCTAAAAGTTTTAATTTGTTTTCTCATTATCAGCTTGTTCTTATCTAGTAAGCTGGCAAACTTAAAACAGAAGCAAGTTCCGTTAATTCTCAATTAAAATTTTTCGTAGAATGTGTTTCGAAGACGGCTTGAGTCGTAGCCAAGGCGATTTTGATTTAATCGGGTCTACGCGAAGTGACAGGCTTTTCTTTATTTATTCCTTCATATTATCAAAAGTACTTCTATCCAATTTAAAGTGCATTTTCTCAGCCGCCATACCGTCAAATTGCCAATGTTACAAAGAAAGTGTTTCGAGGACAAATCAAATTCGGAATTTGGTCGCCAATCAACTGGGTTGCTTCGCTCTCCTTCAAGCACATAATTTAGCATTTTCACCCTCCAAACCCCTTAAAATCGGCCGTTCCCCCGGCCGACGTGTCGAATTCGTTTCCCCCCCTGGAGCATGATTTTTGAGCACGAGATTCTGCTCGTCAAAAGCGGAATGCCATTTCATCGGGCCCCCCCTTCATCGTTTCGGGCCCCTCGTTTTCAAATCGTGTGTGTCGAATGGGGCACCTCATCCCCGTCTCCACCGAAATCTTCTCCTTTTCTTCTCTTGCTCCTTCCTCTTCTCCTCCTCGTGCTCATGGCCCTTTGGAGGGGAGCCCAAATCGGATTGGTCGGGCGCGAATGGCCATGGATGAGTGGGACGGGCGATTCTTGATTCGGGGGGGAGCACCACCTTTTGGCTAGCCTACACGATGCTCCAATGCGCGAATTTGGAGCCTTTTTGACGTTGAGGAATTTGAAAGGGACTGGTACTTTTAGAAGTTCTAGAAAAAAGAATCGGCGAATTTTTCGAAACATTCGATTAGTACTGTCTGGGATTCGCCTCGATAATTGTTGTCGGCACGTTATTATAATTTTGGATAAATTGCTCGGCACTAAATGTTATGAAACTTTTAATAGTAATCCTCTGCCCGAATCGCAAAAATTCAGCAGCTTCTTGGTTTTTCTTCGCGCATGATTTTGTGGTGCTCATTAAATGCTTCGAAAAAATTTCAATTCCGCGTTTTATGAAATCGTTTTTCAGTAATTCTTTTTTTATAAAGTAAGACTTCACACAATATATCTCAGACTATTCAAATATTTAGTTTTTTTGACAAATGACCTTCTTTTGAGAATAGCTCTTCCGAATTCAAACCTTCAAGACACTTTCGTTTTCTTAGGTCTTTTCGCCTCGAAGATAAATCTCATAATAAGTTTCGAATTTTTGTGCCTAGAAATCCAACAATATCAATTAGACAACAATTATTTTTTAGTCCGATTTGAAGGAAACATAAAATCTTAACGAAAGCTTTTTATATTACAAAAGTCAGTAGCAGTTTTATGTATCCTCTTTCCGCCCTCATTTTATTTTTCGTTATTTCACTTATCCTACCAGTAATATTCAGACGCATAATATAATTAAAAAAGCAGTTTTTCGTTTGGAATATATGTTTCAAATATTAGCAGTCAACAACGGGCGCCGAATTCAATACTAAGACGTACAATTATGCAAGAAATCAAATGTTCACGTTTAGTTATCCCTTTAAAGATCGCTTCCAAAAGCGTTCGTCGGGGTGTGCGCGTCTGGGGGAGTTGAGGCCAAGATGCGAAACACATGCATTTCGGAAAGAATTGGGGTGCAGAAAAAAGGGGGGGGGGAAGCGGCCTCTCTCTCTCTCTCTCTCTCTCTCTCTCTCTCTCTGACCCTCTCTCTCCCTTTCTCTGGCTCCCTGGAAAAGCAGGAGCTAAAAGGGGAGTTGGCTCCTTTTAAGGAGCAACATCCCTATGTGGCTCTGCGTCTCTCTCTCTCTCCCTCTCTCTCGTCAAACTCCGGCGTTTGGTCTTAAATCCTGGGCCTGACGCTGTCACATATGACATTTTTCCTTGTTTTATTCTGATGTCTCTACGTTCTCTCGCTCTTGCGCAATCTCGCCCTCACCCTCTCTCGCTCTCTCTCACTCTCTCTGCCACCCTGCCTCCGAAAAAGGCCACTTCCATGAATATCCGACAAATCTCGACGCCAAACCGCCTTTTCCGTGTCTATGTTTTCCTCGCAAAAAAGCCAGACCCCCAACGTCAAATGCAGCCACCATTGAATTTTCCGTAAAAATAAGATGTTTTATATCATCTTAGTGCAAAGCTGGGTATTTTACCACTAATTGGGACAAATACCTGGCGTTTTTTAATTAAATAGATTTAACCAGGGTTGAAAAGCCGCTTCGCGACTTTTCAACCCTGGCCCCGTCTGCGCCCATGATATTCTTTGCTTTGCATAATTTTCGCGGGCGGATTCGGATGACGAATAATGAAAAATGCTCTCTTCGTCCCTTTATATAGGATACCGCGACTTCCGGTGCATGCTAATTTGATCCTAACAAAGTGAGTTGTCCGAGTTTCCATGAAAAACTTAATTTTAATGTCGAAAACATCATATTTTGTAAAACCTAATATGTGTGCAGTCATCTCCTGCCCATTACGCACCTAATGACGTATCGAACATACCCCTAAGTGCTTCCCTTCTTGAGATACTACTGGAACACGGTGACGGAAGTTGGATGCAAATGCACACACACACACAAACACTATTTTTTTATATATAGTAGGATAACTAATACGAATGCTAATCGATGCTAATTTTCCCCTGCACCATTTCTGATGAACAACTCAATAACCAGTAAAAAAAACCAAAAAAAGAGAGTTTATTGTTGAAAAAATATGTTACGTTCCAGGAAAATGTAAGCGAACACTTTTCTATAATTAGTTTGCATTGCAGCGCTGGCGTTTATCTGTCTATATTTTCAGTTTCCCGTATTCGAATTGTTTTGAATGACGCTATTCTCTGCTTCCGTGTCCCGAAAAAGCCCGCGAGTCTAAAGCTCCTTCCCTGATGTTCAAGCGGTCGGGCGGATGTGGGCAAAAAAAGGTGTTTCGCCGCAAATACACCCAAGTTTTTAACTTAGCAGATCAATCTTACAGCGGCGCTTTGTGTAAAATATCCTTTTTTTCTAGAATCAAGCCGTAAGAGTCGAAAATGCGACTCAATAGGCTTCGATGTTGGCGCCTTCTCGTAGTTAAAGTTATTAAAAGCCAACTATTTGGGGTGTTTTTCGAGGGCAAAAATGCAAACAGTTTTAGAATGTTAATTAATATTTTTTTGAAGCATATTGATTAGGCCATTTTTATAAAACTTCATTGCTAACGTCAGTTACGTTAAATGTTCTGAGGTAGTGAACCAAACTGAATTCGGGCCAAAAAATGTTTCGGACATTTCAAAATTGTGCAACATTTTTTTATCGACTGTTATCATGTTTAACTAAAATTAACTAAACTAAATTAGCCGATTTTTAATCAAATTTCACTTGATACCGGCAGTAATAATAGTCTATTTTATATACAACCAAAGTAAGTAGATCTAGTTGTAGTAGATCCAGAAATGTTACAGAAAAATGTTGCCAACATCTCTGAATTTATCCGAATATCCATTCAATTACTTTGGTGTAGAATAATAGAAATTAATGAAAAATTACCTAATTAATGTGCGTTGAATTAAAAAAATTATCTAAGTAATTCGTGTGCAGGAAATTTTTGAAAAATACGTTTCCTATTTTCGTAAAAAGAACGTGCGCCCCGGGTTTTGCTTCTTGATGGCCGAATCTGGGCATCCGGGCTTGGCCAGGCGCCCCAGGGGACCGGCCACGTCTTTGCCTTTAAGAAACGATAGAGTTGGAGAGAGAGAGAGAGAGAGAGAGAGATGTCTCTACCCCTTAAAGAGGGGTTTACACTACCCCTTCCCCCTTGCTTCTGCCCATCCCCCTAAGGGCTAGAGAGAGAGAGATAGAGAGAGAGAGAGAGAGAGAGAGGGGAGAGAGAGAGAGAGACGGACTCCTAACTTCAAATGCCCCCCTCTGGGCCCCAACTTTTCCCACCCTGAAACGCCACACACACATTGGACATTCGGCCCTTTTGCGGATGGGCTGACTACGCTACGCTCCAAATTACGGGGCCGTTTAGGGCTATTAAAGGGACTGGGAAGGATATAAGCGAATTTCAGTTCATCCACGTTAATTCATGTTTTTATTGGAGGCGCTTTCCGCATTATTCACTGACTAAATGAATATTTTTGCTTCTCGGACCCATCTTTTGTTGAAACATAACTATCAAAGCGCTACTTGTTTAGCTCCGCTACGCTCCAAATTACGGGCTGTTTAGAGCCCTCAAAGGGACTGTGCATTAATTATATGGACTATTTTTAGCTCATCTCCGTTAATTGGTGTTCTTACCAAAGTCCCGCCTTAAATGCCAACACGATTAAATAAAGTTTTTTTCCTACCAAGTTGATTTTTTGTTGAAACATAATATTTAGTTCAGCATAACAAATGGTTTGACTACGCTACGCGCCAACTTACGGACTGTTTATGGCACTTATAGGGACTGGGAAGTGACTACGCGGTTTTTAATCCGTATTTGTATGTTTTTCGAACATCCAGCGATTAACGAACGCCTATTCTTAAACGTCTATTAAATCAATATTTTTCCTCTCAAACTCATTTTTTGTCGAAACATGCTGGTTATATCGTGACTCGTTTCAATACATTACGCTGCAAAGTGAAGTCGGTTTAGGGCTATTATCCTATTTAATATTATCTGCCTCATCCTTTTTATAGCCTTCCTAAGCCTTCGCTGATTCTGAACTTCAAATAAAAAAATTTGGGCTCCTTGCTACGCTACGGTCCAAAGAGTAAAAGTATAAGAACTCAGTATGGTCCAACCCGAATATATGCACAAAACTCAACACGAAAAAATCGGCCCGGAACAAATTTTCCGAGTATGTAACAAAGCTGAAACATTTTTTTGTTACTTTTTTTTTGGTACTTTTGACCGTACTTTTAAGCCAATTTTTTATAAAGACCGAGTCCAAGTTGCTGCTCCGCTTAACTTCCCATGAAAAAAGCATGAGTTTTTGGAGGGGATGGTCCCCATGGACCCTTTGCCCTTCCCCTACTCCTTCCCTTTCACCCTCCTTAATCACCGCCCGGAATCGCCGTCCAGCCTTTTTGCTTTCTCTCCACGCTTTCACCCCCTGTGGTCCACCCTTTACCTAAAGCTCTTTTTTTCTTATTTTCCTGCCCATGGCATCTTTCTCCTCGGCTTTGTTCCCTTAACCTTAATTTCCGGCCCGTCTGGACAGAAAACCCAGTTGTTTTCGAGCTCGAAAAAGAATGTTGCAACTTTTTGTCGAGGAGCTGAGCGGAAATTCAATCCAATCCGTCGTGCTTCTAGTTAAACCGTAACAACGAATTCTATAAAATTTAAATTAGCTTTTTCAGATAAGTAAAATAGATTTCAGTTGGGGTTAGAGTTTCAAAACAATGTTGCAATTTTTGTGGGGTTTTTGGGTGGGAGTTTTGATGCAATACAGCTTTCCTCGAGTCGTAATACCGAATTAAGAATAAGGTCGAGTTGACTGAAAATAGAGGTTTTCAATTTTGTAGCATTGCAAAAGGGTGTTGCACGTTTTTACGTGCGGATCGTTAGTTATTATGATTCCAATCTCGTTTGTATCGTACCCTTTTTTGCAAAAAAATGTGATTCTGGAGCACGCAATAGATGGCAGTACCGCGAATTGTTAGTAACGCCTTGAGTAGTCCTAATTCCGCAAGTTGGGCGACAAGTTTAAGCAGTTTTTCGGTTCCAAAAGTCGCAAAAAAATGTTGCAAAGTTTTGAGCTACAGTCGGAACAAAATTAGGTGCAATGCCACTAGATGCAAATGCACCCCGACCTAAAAAATATGAAAGGAAACTGGGGTTTTGTTTGTGCATTAATGTAGCTTTTTAGACGATTTAATGAGCTAATACTTACAAGTTGATACACTTTAATTTAGTATGCAAATTTTCAGTCCCGCTGAGTCCAAACCATTTTAAAGAGTTTTCGTTCAAATGTTTCAAAAATTTAACTGCCGGATGGCAACTATTTTTCTGTAGTATCATGACCGTTCAAAGTTTTCCTTAATAATGCCTCCCACCACCTCATCAACCTATGCGATGGAGGTGTGGGGGTGTATGTTGGGAGGTGTAATCGGAAACCCAAAAGCCGTTTTTTCTGCGCCATTCGAGGTGCGGGCGGGCCGCAACGGCCTTTTCACGTCGCAAATCCATTTTCCAGACTTTCCCGCCGGAATTTTCTGCATCTTTAAAGGGGCCGGCAGGCTTGGGTTCTTATGGATTTTTTCCGCACGCACGCCCGCTCATCCAATTCGTAATTGATTACGATAGCCAAAATGACGACTATCAAATCGAGATCCAAAAAATCCATCGCCTTGCCTTCTTTGTCACTTTAGAGGGAGCGGGAGGGACATTTTTCAAAGTTTATAATATGGTTTAAATCGAAGAACTGAAAAACCCTAGGTTTTTAAAAAATATCGTTGTTAAACAAATTATATGCACACTAAAAATTATTTGAATATGCTGGTTCTTTCCTCCTTCCCGGAATTTCATGGCTAATAGATTTTCTATCTTATTTTGTCGATTAATAAACGTTTTTGAAAGTTTAGATCTGAAAAATATTTTTATTTTGATAGAAATTTAAAACCCCGATTAGCGCCAAAGTATCGCGATGAAAGAGGAAATTCTTTGAAACATTTTTTTCAGAACTCTTGAGAGATTTTTTAGACAATATGTGTTTTAAACATGCTCAATATATAGAAAATATCTTTCTCCACTATTCGATCAAAATTCCTGTTCCTTGAATCTGACTTTATATCTTATCTACTTCATCCCAAAAATTTGACTTTTTGAAGTTTGAGGCCAAATCGCCCCCATTCAGCTGGCACTTTTAAATATTTCAAGCACCGCTTTTTAAATATTTTCAAACGTGTCGCCTTCCAGACGGCCGGCAGACAATAGGCAACGAGGAAAAACGCACTTTTTCTAGACTTCCATCCCGAAAAAGACTGTTAAGGGCACAAAGCCCCCCAAAAATGGGCACGCGGCCATTTTTGATGAGCAGTAGGGGGAGGAGAGGCTTAGGCTTTGCTTGGGCTTAGCTTAGGCTTGGCTAAGACTTGGCTTAGGCTTGGCTTAGGTTTAGCTTAACCTAGGCTTTACTTCGGCTTAGCTTTTCCGTGCCTGTTCCTTTAAAAAAATCAGTTAGGAAACATCAGCCGAAATTTTAAATGTTCTAAATTACTTGACAACTACTAAAAAATCTGATTCTTTGATCTTTAAATCTTTAAATTTCTACAGCTAATAGAAAAATTAGAAAAACGTATATTGCCATTTCTATTTTACGATTATCTATATATTTATATTTTGTTATATCTATTTATTAATTCTTATACTACAATTCCTATAATTCTATAAATGATTGCTACATGAATAAATACATTATTCCATTTTCCCTGCTCTCGCTTTTTAATTTTTCCGAAACACTTAATTTTCGCCTTTTTTCAGGCGATGCCCTCGGGCCTGTAGCTGCTCGTGTGGAAATTCTACCGTATCCCCCTGCTCAACCCTGTCGGCTATATTTTTCCTATATTTCCCCGCTGCCTTTTTGCTGATTTTTGCCTCGGAAATTCGGGTTTCGGAAGATGACCTCATCGTCGGAGGGTGAGATCCTGCAGGTCAGCCAGGTCATCCGCGATAGATGGAAAGTGGTGGGTTATTTAAATCGTATTTTATATTCAGTTAATTTATAATTTATGTAATAAAAGCGAAAACTCAACAAAGCTTTTTTTAAAAATTCAGCAATCCGCATTGAAAATTGATGTTTTATAAAACTTAATGAGGTTTTTAGCGGGTGAGTAATACTTTCGATCGGCCCTCGAAACTGACAATTTAGTTTTATTTTTGAAAATGGTATAGAATATAAATAACAGTTACAATTTTATACATTGCAAGACTTAATCTTTTTTAAATTTCACAATAACTAGCAAAAATTTCCAATAAAAAACTTGTTTCATAAAATGATGAATTCTGGCGAAATTAAACAATATCAGTGTGACTTCAGCTACTCGAACTAATCATACCGCTTTTCAGAAATCAAAAGTGGGCGGCGGCGGCTTCGGCGAGATCTACGAGGCCACCGATTTGCAGGTGATTATTCGTATTAAACGTAGTACGATGGATAAAAATTAATTGTGTACTTTTTCCATACAGATATTTCTAATAGGGCACGCTAAATGCTTGTTTACATCCCTATAGAAAATTTGAAAAATTTTAAACCAATTTCTAGAGGAATGATTTCTGGGGGTAAAAATACTTGTTTCATTCAAAAAACATATAATTTAGAAACAATTTCCAAGCAATGTATGAACACAATGTATCGAGCCAAAATCAGAATTTAAATTTAATTTGTAAAATTTTTAAAGACCATAGCGCAAAAAAATCTATTTTAATAATACTTAGAAAGGTATTCAGCCTGTAAGTAGTATCTACACACTCACTTTTTGTTTTATTAATCCCCGCATTGTAGAACCACAACGAGCGGGTGGCGATCAAGGTCGAGTCGTCCAAGGCGACGAAGCAGGTGCTCAAGATGGAGGTGGCCGTGCTCAGACGGTTACAGGGTACGTTCAATTTTTATTTTTTAACGATTAATTTTGTGGAATTTTATGATGTTTCAAAACAGGATTTTTCTGCAAAAGAACTGAGTTTTTTTACGGTAACTTCTCAAATTCCACATTTTCTAGACGTTCGTCTGACCGGAGCTTTTACCTGAGCACGAGCCTTTTTATTGATTTTTTTTTGGGGGGAGCTGCCGACAGACGGATCACATTCCCCGGGGTCGACCGGAAAACAAAAAGTAGAACTGGGGCGTCGTCTAGGTCTGGCCGGTTCAAGAAGGAAAGAATATAGGGAAACAAACAAAAATTAAAGCAGTGGATTAACGATATTGATTAATAAAAAGAGTAAATGTAAAATATGGAAGCATTAACGTGCACTAATGCTATAGTTGAAATATCACCGCAAACAATACTGGAAAAACATTATAAATTGAATTTTCAAAAAAAATGTGTCATGACAGCACCTCGATAAAATTTTTGTGCCGTGGTCATTCAAATGTTCTTTGCAATCCTCAAGGAAATAAAATCATTGGAATCAATTAGACTAAAAATTAATGAAAGAATCTGGAAATCGAATCACGAAAAAATGTTTCGAAAGCGATACTTTCAAAAATTTCTGAGGCTTCAATGCAATTCGGATGATCCAAAAACTAACAAATTTAAAATTCTCGTACACAAATAAACAAAATAATAACAAATTAAACCCCACTGCTCCAGGCAAAAAACACGCGTGCAAATTCTACGGGTGCGGCCGCAACGACAAGTTCAACTACCTCGTCATGAGCCTACAGGTTGTATTTTTTGCTTTGCTTGTAAAAATTGTGAAAATTCAATGTTTCCCAACGTTTCAAGGCCAAATATCGAGAAATTTGCTGAATCCAAGCGCAGTTGTAAGCGGCAAAAATTCGAACTGGAATTTGAAAATTGTGTTTCATCAAAAATTAACCGAACGCTAATTTTGCAAAATGCTAAACCAAATATAATTACTATTTAATCGTTCGAATTTGTTTCATCTAATTTTAAAAAAGGACGTTTATTTCGATGGCTGAGGGAGCAGAAGCTTCGAAGAATTTTTGGAAAGACTGTGTTCCATGAAAAATTAAAAATAAATAGACGGTGACTGTTGATAATTTGATCCCCATACCAATATATGATAATTAGGCCCGCATATCAAAAAAATTGTTTTGTCCAGGCTATAAAAATTCTAAAGAATTGAAAAATAAATACATCTATTAAAGCAAAAGCGACAATGCATCTATCTTCAATCTTAAAATAAATAAGGAAACTTTGTCTGAATTTAATAATTAAAACAAAAAATTTCAGGGTAAAAATCTGGCCGATTTGCGGCGTGAGGCACCGAAGCAGTGCTTTTCCCTCTCCACAGCCGTTAGGTACGGATTTTCATTTACATTAAACAAATTCTGCTAATTAAATAGCTATAAAAATAAATTTATAGCCATTTAAATTATAAAATCTGGTGCATTTAAAACTCAGAAGATTGGAATTAAATTGTTTCAAATATTCCCTTATAGAGTGGCAATCCAAATCCTGACAGCCATCCGGGAGATCCACTCCATCGGCTTCTTGCACCGTGACATCAAGCCGGTAAGGGATTAAATTGATATCGTCGCAAACCGAGAACTAATATTGATACTGTAGCACTTACAGTACCCTGCTCTCCCTTAACACATATTTTTCCCATATTTTATTAGTAATTTAATCGCAAGGTTTTTAATACTGTGTTTAGCGCAGTTTAACTATATTCTCAGTGAAAAAACTAACAAAAAAAATTATACAATTAAAATTCGAAATTTCGGTGAAAAACCGTTCATTTCCTGTCGAAAAACCACATTTTTGTATTTTTTTTCTACAAATGGTGGACCGTTAGAAACACTTCCTCTATCCATATTAAGAAAAATGGGTAGTGGGAGAAAATATAGTGGGGAAAAGATGTTTCGAGCCCGCGCTAGGCCTAGCTGGTGAAACTAGGCGGAATTTAGAGCATCTCGTGTTCTTGGAAATTCTAAATATTTTTGACATTGTTTATTTTTTAAAAATACAATTACGTACTTTTTCATCAATTCATTGCCTTTGGATTTTCGCAGTAATTTTCCATTTCTTTTTCGGGTTTAAAAAATGTTTAAACGCAGAGAGTTTAAAATAGCTTATTTAGAATCTGAATATCAAAAACCGTCGCTGTAGAATATGAGTATAAATTAAATAGATATCTCTTTTAACTCTTTTAATGTTGTTGTATAATATAGACAGCTAATAAGAACAATAACTTTACCGGCGGTGTTTTGGCTAAAAAAATATGTTTCAATAAGGATCCCAAAACCGGATTTCGGAGTTAAAACCTAATTGGTTTCTTTTTTGTTGGTCATTGTTTACAACGATCAAAACTTACCTATTAAACTTCTTTGATGTTTTTATATATTTATTTACATACCGATTTCAGTCGAACTTTGCGATGGGCCGAACCACGGTGACGATGCGCAGCGTGTACATGCTCGATTTCGGGTTGGCACGTCAGTATTTGAATGCCAAGGGAGAGATCAGGTAACGGGGCTTAACACATTGCTATAAAATAAATTTTGCTGTCTACAAAATTTTGGAGTTACATTAATGTCATTTAATCAAAAACAACGAAAGTGAAATTAAAATCACTTAAAATTACATTTTATAAAATATGTTTCATGATCGGGATAAAACACAAACAAAAATAATTGCTCTGTTAGACAGATTAAAAACAAAAGGACGAGAGAGAGCGAGTGAGAGAGAAAGAGAGAGAGAGAGAGAGAGATTGAGAGAGTGAGAGCGAGAGAGAGATAGCGAGAGAGTGAGAGAGAGAGGGCGAGCGAATCCATGAATTTCAGAAGTCCCCGCTCGGCTGCCGGCTTCCGAGGAACCGTACGTTACGCCGCGGTTTCTGCTCATAAAAATAAGGTACAAACTACCCGATTTTTGAAAAAAATTTTGCAAATCTACAAATTTTTATGTAGCATCAATTTTCGAGGTCCCAGAGTTATCATTTATCTAGATATCGAATGGTTCCAAAATTTATCCTGGAATTTTGAAGGATTTGGGGGGAAAATTTGTCGGTTAGCGAACCTTTTCAAATGTAATAGATTTTATACAACTTTTATCTAAATTTGACACTATATTATTGTTATTTTTACTTTCTCAATCACTTTCTGTTAATAATAATGGCCTTTTATATGTCTAATTTGAAAGTATGTTTCATGTATTTTCTAGGAAATGGGGCGCCAGGACGATCTCTGGTCCCTCTTCTACATGCTCACCGAATTCCTGGAGGGCCAGCTGCCGTGGCGAAAGATCAAGGATAAGGACGAGGTACGGTGCTTTTATTGGTATTTCATAATTAAAATAACTAAAAAATTATATAAATACTAAATTTAAAAAATTTTTAAAAACGGAAAACACAGATCTTGCGGTCTGAAAATTAGCCACTGTCTTCCTTTGCCCCACCTTAAAATTCTTAAAACATTTTTCCTACAAAGTTTTTGTTGCGTAAAAGTTTATTACGAATAATTCCGTTTCGTGACTATATAAAAATCATGGCTAAAAGCTCCGAAAACAAACATCTAAAACGAGTGCAACGCAAAATTTAAAATTCGGAAATCTAGAAAAAAATCATGTTTCACGCAAAAATATTAATGAAACCAAGCCTTTTTTTCGTATTAGTCCGGTGGTTCAATGTGAATTTTGCAAATTTTATGACTGTGCGAATCCAACGTCTATCATCTTTATCGAACCTACAGCGGATCGGAAAAATCGTTGGGAATTAAAAATATGTTCCATCCAGGATTGCGACTACAGCAAAATATAACTCTTTAATATTCCTTCGTAATCTGGCAATGAGACTATAAATCCAACCAATTTAAATAGGCCCACTTCAGGAATTAAATTAGTCGATTTATATTTTACAGGTCGGCCGCATGAAGGAAAATGTGGACCTGGTGATTCTGTTAGAAGAATGCCCGGAGGAGCTGCACGATTTTGCTGCCCATTTAAAGGTGAGGAGAACGAGATTCTGGCTTACTTTAATCTAATTATCTTTATGTTTATTTTAAAAAAAATTATTTTGGGAACACGAGACAGGAACCATAATCATAGATAGCTTCGAAAATAGGTTTCATAAAAGTGGATCCCATCTCGTTTTTGGAACTGTCAATTTTAAGTGGCTTCACATCTCGCTAAAAATTCATTATATTTATTTATAATTCGATGATTAAAAGAGCATTTCTGTTTTCTCTTTATGAAAATGTTTAAGAAAGAAATGTTTGGTATGTTTCAGACCCTCGGCTACCCGGACACGCCCGATTACGAGTACCTGGAGCGGTTGTTGACGCAAATTATGGTCAAGTTGGTTTTATAGCAATTCTAAGGTTTTAGTTTTCTACAAAGCTTAACTTAATAAGCAGCATTTTTATAATTTAAATTGAATTAAATTTGTTTCTAGCATTTTTTATTCAAAAACGGTTAGATATATTGATTTTGTCCATAAAGCTTTTGTGTTGTGCTAATTTTAATTTAATTCAAATATTTCTCAACTTTAGAAACGAAATAAATTGGGACGACCCGTACGACTGGGAGCTGGGCTATGAAAATCTGACCGGGCGCTCCAAGCAGAATGGTATGTTTCAACAAAATAATAGGTTCCAGAATTTTAAAAGGTATAGGCTTGCTACGACCTACGGTTCATTCAAATTTAATTAAATCGATTTATAATTAATTAATTAATTTCCACTGCGCGAAATTCATTAGTTAAACCTTATTTAAGTTTTTTCCGACTGATGTAAGGCAGATCCATCGAAAATCCGTTTTGAAAAACAAAGAACACTTTGTCGTGCTTTTTTGACGAATTTCATAGCAAACAGACAGAGAAAGCGGTATTCCTAATTAAATAATACCCGTCTACCGATCCGTGCGCTTTTTTACAACACACTTTTCAAAAAAATTCTGGTAATAATGTGAAATTTCAGGCAACTCTTCCCGGCTGAAATCTCATACCACAGCCGTGATTCGCGACAGATTTGAGGAGCGCAACAAGTGGGTTTATTTATTGAAAATGAAATTAAATTGCTGTAAATTCTAATTAGTAAAACATATTTTTTCTGAAAAAACTACTATAAAAATATCTAAACTTTAAATGGTGTTTTTCAGAAATCTCGACACCCAGGCGCCAATTACGATGGGCGAGGACGAGGATGAGCAGACGAACGGACAGGTTGGTTCAATGGCTCCATAATTCGTTTAATTCTAGCCTTTAACACTAAACGATACCTTAAAATTTACATTAATTTAAATTATTTAAATCATGACGTCGAGCCATTTATCGAAAACATAATTTTCTTAACCCAAAACTGCAAACCTTGATTTTTGACCAAAAGATGCATAGTATTTAAAGTATTTCCATCCTGCCCATTAAATAGTTCGATGCCCGCCTTTTGTGGTTTTTTCGCAACACATTCTTTTGTTATCTGAAAAAATACCAGCATTTACAAACGATACAGGTCTCAGATCTATTAATTGTCAATCGAAATCACGGCTTTTTCAATATGCATAAAACACATATTTTCCAGTGCCCTAACATCCACCCGCTCGGCCAGGACTCGCAGCAAACCCAGGAGAAACCCAAGTACAAGCGCCACGAATTCATGAAGTGGGTTTATTTTGAGGGCTTTATGCTTTCGATTATGCTTGTGTATATTTACCATAAAAAAACCTAGGCATCGAGAAGGAAAAAATTCAGAAAAATGATAAAAAAATATTCAGCAAAAACCGTGAAAAATATGCGTTTCAAAAATTTGCCAAAATTCTAATTTTTGAGCAATGTTAATGGTCCCGCGGGCACGTAAGCATTAAATTTTAGCAAATTCAAAATATTTACCGTAATTTTAATTTGATAATTCTAATAATAGATGCCCAGAAAGGTAACAAAGCCCCAAATTGTTGTTTAAAAAGTTTGTGTCAGCGCTTTTCAAGCTATAGGGACCCGAATTAGGGTCAATCGGCTTTTCGGCATCTAAGTTTAAATTCAATTGGTCTACCAGATTTTAGTAAAATTAAATCTGATCGAAATTATTTTAGTAAGGTTTTAGGTTTACACGGGTACGTATTAACTGTAATTTTTAATAAATATTTAAAACGATTTGTCTATAAAATTAAAAAAAAAATTGTTTCAACGATTTTTAAAAAGTTGGTTTTACTTTTGCATATTATTGTACTCCACAAATCGTATTTACCAGCAGGCTGTGTTGTTGGGTGTAGTGCCGCGGAAAACGGATACGGTAACCTTACTTGCTACTTTTCTCATACTTCTAGCATCAACTACTATCTCATATTTGCACCATTTTTTGGCCCTCGACCGTAATCTGTAGCTTCTTACGACCATTTATGTTGGCTCTATTTTTAATATGATTTTTACAATTTGATTTTTCGAATTTAAGGCCAAAATGCGGGACGGCCGTCAACTTGGACGTGTTCGACGCGGTGAACGCGAGATTGGCAGCCGCCGATGATGGATTTGCGAATCATGACGTCGAGGTGGGAATAGTCATTTTTTAATGCATTTTTATTAAATAGTGTTTTTTATTTTTTTAAGTAAATGCAACTCTTTAAAAACAAAAATACATGAATAACCTTAAAATATAGTTTAATTAGATAATTGTAATCTTTATTAACAAGACGGTACTGGCCTGTTAGCGGGGGGGGGGTTAGCTAGCCAATACCTACCACATGCAAATTCTCAACGTTTTTTTGTATTTTTGTAGGATATAGACAAAGACAAATAGACAAAATCATTTTTTATTTTAAAAATTCTCAATTCTTCACATTTTTACCATTAAAAGCAGGTTTCTTGCACATTATTGAATGAGATGGCATTAAATCGAAGGTACAAGCGGCAAAAAAATAACATGTTTCATAAAATCAAATGAAGTCGCCCTAACACTTCAAAGTAATCGGTCTTCGGCGTCGAGACACGTAATAAAATACATCGACGGTATGAATCTCTTTTGGCAGATTTCTGGGTTTTTTTTTTAGTTTCAAATCACCTGCAAACGCTCTGAAATCGTAGAAATCAAAGCTAAAAAAATGTTTTATCAAAACCGCTAGTTCGCCAGAACTTAACTACACCATTCAAATCCCTATCCGCTCGCGTAATTTTGGCTGCCAACACCATAATCTGCGGTATAAGGCAACAAACAGCCAATTTCTGAATTGATAGAATTTTTTTTTGATTGGGCTCCAAGAAACACTTGTTTTTTGCAAGAGCCTGGCGATTTCTAAAAAAAAGGCTTAGGAAAAAGTGATTAAATATTTTTTGTATTCTTTCCTCGCCATGCATAGTTTTACAAACAAAATTGTTCATGAAACTCCCAACTTTCAGGCGAATTTCAACCTGCCGTGCTCGATGCTGAACAGACCGCACGTCGTCGAGACGTCCACCAGCATCAAGCGGCCGCCCACCGTGAAAACGGTATGTTTCGGGGGAAATTGGTGTTATGATTTCGGGGTCTAGGAGCAATAGACGATTTTGAGGCGTATGATCGTTCTGGTGCATTATCGGGGGGAGGAGGCGACTCTTTTGGGATAAAAACACAAAAATTCCTAGAAACGCAATGCAGATATTTTAAAGTATTTGAGTGTTTTAATACCTATTTAAAATTTGGAAAAATTAAAAATTAAATCCTTAATTTTAGAATTTGACAATACTTTATTGGAACTTTCAGAAGCTGGTAAAAAACTTGAAAAACCCTGATTTGGTGGAAAATCGGTCATTTTTCGAAAACTCTAGAATTTTGAGTTTCTAAGTAAAAATTGTAAGGTTTCTCACTCTAGATTAGTAAGAAACAGATTAGAAACTGTTCCTCAAACGTTATAAGAAAAGTTTGAAACAAGAAGCCAAAGAAAACTTTTAGGAAACTGACCGTCAACCCGATACAAAAATATGTTTTACGAAAATTAAATACAAAATAATTTCCTTTCGAAAAATTTTAGCCATTACTCAAACGAAATAAATTTCAGGTGATCCAAACGCAAAACAGCGTCGACGGCAAGCAGCAGAAAAGCCAGAAAAGCATCACGGTATGATTTTAAAATGAACTACTGTAGAAAACTAAAAATACAGTTAAAAATACCTTTAAAACTTCCGCCCCTTGAACTATTGAAATTGCATATATTAGCTTTAGCTCTCGATCAACAGCCGCTACAAGAAGAAGATCAACGGGCTGACGACGGTCGACACCTATGCACAGGTAAAAACTCTTCCAATAAAAATAAAAGATAACAATTCGATGTGCCGATTATATTGAACCGATACCCGGCTAAACCCTGTTTTTATGAAACATATGAAATCAAAAATCATTTAGCGGAATAGTAAACAAATTTACCAATAGAAAAGCATCGATTTTCGGTCAAAAATCAATCAGAAATTTTTAATTTTTGAAATGTTTTTGATGGTTTTTAACGCCTGAAATTACGCCTAATAAATACGCCTATTAAATATTACTGCAAGCATTATTAAAAAAACTTCCGCCAACTTACTAGGTATTTCTAGACTTATACAAAAAATTACCCCCCCCCCCGATAATGAGAAAGCTCCTAGAAATCAACCTATCGGAATCGTGTCTTCGATTCGCACCAGTTTTCGCCCTTAGAAACCCTAATTTAGTAAATTTAATGTTGCGCCAAAATATACCATATTCTCCTTAATGCATACGCTAATGGAGGCTGTTTTCCACTTTATACGACTTTTCGTTATCCGGGTTTTTACAAGGACTTTATTCCTAAGATGCTTCCCCCTCCTGTCACACTCTCTTTAAAATAGCCAATTTTCCAGGCGGACGACGTGAGCGCGACGAACCAGCGCTCCGGGAATACCGTACTCAGCCGGTGGCATGGTTGGCTTTTATTTTTATCTACAAAGCTCATCAATTACGTTAAAAAAATGGGATGAAAAATTGGCAGCTAGTTTTTTATCATTTGAAAATTATATTGCAAATTTTTTTATTTTTTATACTTACTTTTTCCAAATCAAAAAATCACCAAAAATTTATTTGGGCTATATTTATATTTGCAAAATTGCGAAGATGCCTTGATTAGATTCGAATAACTTTCCGTATTTCTGACAATTTTCAAAACACATTTTCAGGCTCATTCGACGAATCGGCAGACGTGCAACCCCTCGACGATATTCCCCCGGATTCGAGCAATGCGAGGCGGATAAACGGCTTTGGCATGTTTTCTAATATTTAAGTTTCTTAACTAAACTTGTAGTCATTATAAACAATGTTAAAAAAATAATTTTAAAACACCGTGTTTCAAGAAAAAATCAATAAATCGGCAACCTGTTTAGCTTAATTCGTGGTTCTGGTGAAGCGGTTCGAAACGCTAGATTTACCTCAATGGTTTCGGAACTAACTATTAAAAAATAAAAGTTATCCTGATTTTTATTTGTTTCTATTGAATTTAGTTGAATAAAGAAATAATAAAATAAATAGGAACATAAAAAATAATAATATATAAATGTAAATATCATATAAAAAATCAATAGAATAAAAAATATATATAAATTAATATAAATAATTATTTTATAACAGTTTTCTAAAACCTGGATAGTGAAACCTTTTTTTCAGCCCGAGCCTCAACGAACATCCTCTCGCCTCCGCGATCCGACTCGAACGTCACCTGTTCTCAAATGGTCACCTCATCCTCCCCATCGGCCAATCTGGCTCTGGCCTCTCCGATGCTCAACAGAAGGCATCAACCACGACAGGTTCGGGCAAATTAGATTTTGTCAATCAAGATCTCGCGCTTATTGAGCGCTTTTGAAACGAGTCGTGCTCGCCATTAAATGAAACATCAACTTTCTGAAACCTAATTGCACTGGAAATTCACGGTAGGGATTAGATACCCTTGGAAAATTTTAGTTTTGCCATTACATAAAAACAACGACATTATTGTTCTATTTTACTACCAAATCAACTAAGCAGATTAACTGTCACTGTAGCGATTGTTATTTGCGAGTAGATGAAACACAATTTTCGAAGAATTCAACCAACAAAAAATTACCGGTTTTATTCCACATTGTGTAAAACATGATATTTTTAAACATTTTGCACTGTTGTAGAAAAAGTTTGCCGTATTAATGGCTAGTTATGAATCCATGGATCGATATATAAGTTATGGGAAAAATCCATCTTTGGAATCTTGGGAGTCGATCCGCCATAGAACTCGGTGAAAATGTTAAGTTTCATCGATAAACTTCGTAAACGAGTAACCATTGGCAACATTGTCTTTCTCGCAAAAAACGCCTTTACATTTTTTCTATGTTCTACAGGCGCCTTTAGCAAACTTTATATTATTAAAGTTAAATTTGACGTTTTAGGAAGAAAAGCAGCTAAACGGCAGCGCGAATCAGCGAACCCATTCGGTCGGTGCCCCATCGACAAGCCTGCTTGGCCACTTCAAAAATTTTGTTTCGGTGGGTTTTTGGAAAATGTGTTTCGCAAAAATTAGGGTGCGGAACAAATTTGGTATGCATTAATTCCCGAACGCAATCTTTTTTTGCCATTAAAAAGTACTGGAATTCCTTTTTGAAGTATGTCCTTAAAAAATTGTGTTTTTTTTTTAAATCAAGTACCAGGGTCGAAAAGCCGCTTCGCGACTTTTCAACCCTGGCCCCGTTCTGGACCAATGAAAGTTTGCACTTTGCATAATTCCACCCGACTCGCGTTGAAAAAAGTGAAACAGGCCCTCTCTGCTCCTTTAAATAAGCTACCGCCACTTCCGGTGTATACTAATTGATTCCTAACAAAGAGGATCTCGGATTTTTCAACAAAAATTAAAATTTAATGTCGAAAATAGGCGATTTTGGTGCAACTCATCAGCGTGCAGTCATCTCCAGACCATTACGCACCTATTGACGTATCAAAAATGCCCCTAAATATTCTGCTTCTTGAGATATTGCTGGAACACGCTGACGGAAGTTGCATGCAAAGTGGCACACACACACACACACAGACACTATTTTTTTATATATAGTAGGATATTATGGTATTACAAAGTCCAGACGTCGACCAAATGTTTACAAATCGCTTTGCATACCCTGTAAAATAAATTAAAGAAAAACTTTTTACAAAAATTTTGAACTCCGGGAAAAATCTTAGTAAATTCATGCTTTTCCATTTTAAAAAGGTCAAAAACCGTAGGTCTTAAATATATTTTATCAAACAACTCTTCAAACATTTTTTAAAACCTGTTTGAAGAATTCTTAATGTATGATTTTTTCCACTTAAAAAGGTATCAACCCGTTATTTAAAAAAAATTTAATCAATGCGATTTATCAAATAGAAAAAAATGCTTAATACTTTCAAGCTTTCGCACTCAAACCCGTGCCGGCACGCTCCCTTTAAAGCCACTTCCCGGTCCCTTCAAAACCCCGTAAACTCGGCTTCTACCTAATCGCCTAACCTCCTTGCAGTCGTTCAACCAGTTCGGCCACTCCTCCTCGCCGCGGATGTCGCGCGGGATGTCGATGGAACAGGCGCGCCCCCAACAAGTCGACGGCGCCCGCGACTGCCAGACGAGCTACGGTAGCTGGGGCGATTTTTAGAAAATAGGAACCACGGAGCTTCAGGCATTCGCAATTCCACTTCCGGCGGTCTCCGAATTTCCCCAGCCGTCACCACAACACGAATCGTGGCAAGCGTAGGTTTTAATGCCTCTTAAAAATGCCTTAAAAACTACCCTACAAACTGTACCTTGTGCATTATCGGGGGGGAGTTTAGAGGTCAGAAATGCCTAATAAGGAAATAGCAATTTTTAATAGGTATTTTACGGAATTTATTTAATTACCAGTCACGTCAAATTGTTTTGTATCAATTGTATCTAAGCCAGTCACACGTCAAATTGTTTTGTCGTGGCCATCACTATACTATATTATACTAGAAACATGCTCTTTCTAAAAAATCATAAATATCATAGAAAATTCTAGTAACGTAATAGCATATATTTTAATACTGTTTCAACAACATTTAACGAGATCTAAAGTGGAAAACGATCTAATAAACTTTAGAATTTTTAAAAAATTCTAGTTTTTGTCGAAAAATGATATTTTGGCTTTATTGAGAGAAATTTCAGTATTAAGCTTTGGAGTAGTAAAAATAGCTTCGAAATACTTTCTAAATTTATATAAGCCTCCCGATAATGCAAAAGAACCTATAAAATACACACTGAATTTCTATAACTTTATACCCATTAAATTGAATGCCTTCTCTTCCTGAAGCTGTACTGTCACTTTGATAACCGACAAATAACAAAGTTTAATAATCGACTTTAAAAAATGTTTCCGAACAGGCCTGAAAAAGGGTTGGAAAACAAGACTTAATTGACCGCGATTAGTAGTTTCACAAAACACTACGGTAAAAGTTGAACAATCGAACAATAATGGGCAGCGCCCAGTGTCCACCATGACCAGTAGGCAGAATCAATTATTCCACCAAAATACAGCAAAATATACTTTTAAATTCGGTCATAATTGAAAATTCATTCAAATTAAATTCGAATGAAGATCTGTGATAGAAAATAAATGTTTCATCCACAAAACCAGTGGTGAAAATTTCGGAAGTTGATACTACTTCAACTAGAGTCACCAGGATTTTTGTACTAGCCTTATACTGATTTCTATAATTTAATTATTCCTTTTTAGCACGATAACAACAACTAGTAATATTCAAAACCACCCAAATACAGTAATTGCAAACCCAAAAATTGACTTGATATTGATTTTCAGAGGCAAAAGACGCGGTTTTTAAGTAGTTGTTTTTTAGGTGGCTGAGACTTACATAAATCTGTGTTTTATAATAATTATATGACCAAATTGCAAGCACAATTTCTCCGCCTAAATAAGACTTTATAAACTGTGAATTTAATCAAAAACGAAAATAATATGTTTCAAGAAAGTTTAAAAAAACAAAAATATTCGCTTGGATTGATACATGAGTGCTATGCGACGCAATTAAATTTCTAAAGTTTACGGCATAAAACCATAATTTTAAAAATTGAAGTCGAGAAGAATAAAGAAAATAAGAAAACAACTTTTCTAATAAAGGTGGGGGCCGTCCATGACGGGGACGATGAGGGCTGGGAGGATGAGAGAGAGGCCAGACGGCAGCGACGATTAAGGAGGAGGAGCTCGGCTGAACCAATGTTAAGGGTACGGGATGATACCCCCCAAATTAACCACCGTACTACTACCGTATACACGCATTAATGACATGCTAAGCTTCAGACAGCTGTAGAAATCGAGGAACTAACGGTTTAACGGCGAATTCTTGCTTAATTTGGGATGAAACATTGTTTTCATTTTTACTTCATTATTCCTATTCTTTAATGTAAGTTTTTGTCCTTATTTTAAGGCGCATGGAAAGGCAGGAAATATTTAGGCAATTCCTGGATAAAATAAAAATGTGTACCTTAATAATTAAGGCGTACTTAATTATCTATAGTGAAAATTATACTATTCAATATCATTATATTAAAATGAATTGCCTGTCTTTCTATAGTCCCTTTAAAGCTACGATAGCTTCCAATCCGAAAAATCATCGTAAAAAACGAAAAAACATGTTTCTGTCTTAAATGAAATAAATTTTGGTCTGACAGTCTTTAATCTGACTCTCAGAAAAATACGGAGCCTTGTCGTATCATTAATGCGTGTATTGCCTTAGAGTTTTCGTTTAAGAAACGTTCGATAATCCCATTACCCTGGAGAAGTTGCGTATTGGAAGGGCCAAAACTAAATGTGAATCTCTTTATTTTGTATTTTTATGGTAATGGCATCAAAATTAAGCCTAAATATTAACCCCCAATCTGCTAGGCTATACGTTAAAAAATTTGAAATCTATAGTATTCTATAGTATTCTGTTTTTAATATTACTCGAAATCGGGGCGTAGTTTTCATCATTATGCCAATTAAATAAAATTATTGTACGGCCGAATCTGACGATTAATATCTCCACTGATTTACTTAATCAAAATCTTTTGAAACATTTTTACAATATGTTTCATAGCATAAATGATCCGACTGAAACTGGACTTTAGCAATTCAACTCTTACTATGATTTAACGTGTAAATAAGTTTAATCTGGCGCCTGTTTTTGGGTTTTTATAGAAGATATTAGTTTTATTATTATTATATATGATATTACTAGTATTTTTAAGTAGTTTTTGCAATCAAATTTAAAATGTTGCAACTTAAGTAATTTTATAACCTTTTTCCACGGGCCCTTCTAAAAATGTGTTTCGAAAAAAATACAGGGTAACCCGAGTGTTTCCTCACTATTCTTGAGTTGTATCATTCTGAAAAATTTCCACCAGAGTGCCCCATTCGGTTTTTTTTCAGTTGTATTTTATTCACTGAACAGCCACCGTTTTTGGAGTGTTTTGTCATTAGATAATTCCAATTTTATTTCTATATTTTTTTAGCGCCACGAGCTGGCCGAAAACTCGCCGCCACCCTCGCCCAAGCCGCACAACATCGTCCAGAAGACGTCCGTTGTCCATAGGTGCGTTCCGGAAAGTTATGGCCGTCACTTCAAAAAGAAATTGACCCACCACGGCCTTCAATGAACCAGATTCGATTCGAAACATGTCTTTGCAAAAATCAAAATTGCTATAAAAACTCCTAGTAACGTAATTTCTAGTAACCAATAGTTTCAGAGCGCTTTTAGTAAAATTTAGCAATAACTGAGGTGAAAATATTAAAAACCTTGTAAAAATTCGACACTGGCTTCAAAACGGCTATTTTTGATCGATAAATCGTTATTTTTGTGTATCCAAATATCCCTTGTAAGGCTTTTTCGTAAGTAATAGGCAAGACCCTTATCCGAAAATTGATTGCTGCCTTTTTAAGGTTGCTTAAATAATTCCCGCAGTTGTCAAGTTCTTGAAAAATTTGGTATCCGAAAAAGTTCGCATATTACATCTTGCCAAGACCGGCCATACGATATGTTTAGAGGAAACATGATTTTCGAAAAGTCAACTTGGAATTTTTGGATGTTTTGGGCTTTCCTGGAATAGAATTCTTCTTTTTGACGGCTCTTTTGTTTATAGTTTTTTGTAGTACGGTAGAGTAGATAATTCGCTATAATTCGTTGAAACAAATCTTTTTGAATTTCGGTGTCAATTTAGCACGGTAAGTTGTCCAAAAAATAACAAAAAACTCCAGCCGTCAAAAAATATCAACAATTCGACAAAAAAATAGCATATTTGGTCAATAACTGAGAATCTTAATGAAAAATAACTGAGAATCCTCTTCGAGCCAATGATTACTTCCAATGAATAACCCAAGTCGTTTTATCTGGCCGAAACCTTTTTTTCTAAGGGGTATGCGACCGCTCCGAGTTTTGGGACCAAATTCATTTTGAAGTCAGGGCAGACTAGCAGCGTTTATTTAGGAGCCAGTTTCACCTCCCCCCAAATTACAGTACGCCTCCAATCGTGAAGATGCGCGACAACGGGATGGACGAGGATTTCCGGTTGCCGATGGAGGACAACAAGCCAATACTATTCTGCAGGTAGGTGTTACTGTAAAAGCAACCATAACTTAATCTGGGTTTTATAATTTTCACGACCTATACTATAAAATATATAAAATAACCACCGATTAATAATGTTTACTGAAACATGAAATTTTCTAAGTAAAAACTATGGTTCTACAGATAGAGTTTTATGTAATTTGAATTTAATTAAAAATCAGCCAAAAGTTTGCAACAATTTTTAGGATTTCAAATAGGTGAAAATCCAAATAAATTGATTTAAACAAAAAACAGCCTCTATTTTACAAGAAAGAGTTTCGAAAAATTGCTGATCATCTAGCGTTTTCCTAGGATGATTCAAATCAGACAAGTCGATGAAAAAGAATAAAAATTTTAGTGGATTTTCTTTGTTTAATGGCTATAAAACATCTGCTTCTTTCGCTTGATAACCTATTTCAAATCCAAAATAAATTAGGAAAAGATGTTTGAAATAAATTATTGGCCGCGCTTACTTATGGTACTTAATCCGCTCGTGCCAGGAATCCCTTACTTTCGAGGAAACACGCTTAATAAAAGCTAAATTCGGTATATAAATATCGATTAAAGTTAGCAGTCATAGAAATTATACAAAAAAAACATGTGGATCTATAAATTCAGGTGCTCCATGGGGATTACCATGACATGAGAGGAGGTGCTAACGCATTCCCATTTTTATTACTTATTTTATTTTTCTAGAATTTATGGTACTGGACTGTTAGCGGGGGGGGGGGGCATTTTTTAATACGTGTGATTCGCAGGAAATAATAAAAATACGTAAATTCTCGAAAATTTTCATTTAAACACGCAAAAAATATTTCAACATTTTTTAGATTTTTTAATGTGTGTTTTATATCTGAAAACTCGATAAAACGCTATAAAAACGGTTTACATCTCGTTTTAGGGCAAATTGGTAGTTACTGGGGGGAATTGCCCCCCCGCTAAGAGTCCAGTATCGAATTTGTTTTATAATTTTTATCAACTCATTTATTTTGTCTAGCTAATTCGCACCGTAGCCGGCTCGCCGAGTTAAGGAAGAGCCAGTTGTTTTTTATCTATTGACCCAACTACCGTACCACCTAGCTAGAGCTACAGTATTTAGCTTATACTACAAAATTGCGCCACTAACCCCCGCATGGGCCACCAGCGGTATTGGTGTATTAGCGGGGGGGGGGGGGCTAAATTGTGGGGCACCTTCCCCATCCCCCCCCCCGCTAACGCACCAGTTCCTCAGCAGCAGCCACACAAAATTCGCTTCATTTTACTAACTGATTTAAGCGATTTCATTTACACATTTTTTAGAAGAAAGCGGTACACGTTCCTCAACTTCCCAAGGACTTCATCGAAATCATAAAAATGACAAAAAACCCTAAAAAGTAATGGTGCTTTTGCATTATCGTGGGAGGACGAATTTTTTTCCCATAAGATTTTCCCATTTTCCCTTTCTATAGAATCCTGTATTAACTTAATATTAATGTTTAATAGTTTTTTAGTAACATTAAACAAATACTTATTCCACTTTAAAAACGCAAAATTTTGCTAAAAAAACTATGTTTTTGATAAATCATAGGTGCAAAAATGATAATAATTTTTAGTAATATTAACTTGACAATAAATTTAAATTTTGGTGAAGACTATCTTTTAGATCTAAAAATTTAGTATATGGTTAATTTAAAGCCCCCCCCCCCCCCGATGATGCCAAAGCACCAAATTCTCGATACCGTACACCCGGACTATATTTCTAGCTCTTTCACCTCCCATTGACGAGTGCTTTTGTAGTTTGTATTTGCATTTTTCATCGATATTTTAACCCATTTCTGTTCTCAAAAAAGGTGCCCAACAATACAAAAGGTATACTTAATTTCTATTGTATTTTTATTTTTCATACTGTCCTTCTTACTACCGTATTTTCCCCGAAAAACTCAATTAACCGTTGCTCCAGCCCAAAAGATGCCAAATCAATTAACGCCTATCAACCTCCCCCTAAAAGGTGCTAATTCCGATGTAGCCAATATATTCAGGATTCCTTGATTTTTGTTATATTTTTTAATTACCGGAAATGTGAGCATTTTTTTAGGGAAATTTAATCGAATAGTACTAGGATAATTTGAACGGTCGCAACAACCGCGCTTGATTAAATCGACTGCCTTTTTAGTTTTTTTAACAATTAATGAAACATTTTTCCACTAGAAATTACGTTCTATTTTTACTGGATTGTTAATTCATTATTCATTTTGCTTAAAAATTCCGTAGCATTTTTGCGATTCGGAATATGAAAATCGTGGCAGAAATTTCGGATCTTTCTAATCAAGGGGAAACACGGTTTTGAAAAAAAAATCGATTAACTTTAATCCCTCTGAAATTATCAGAATTTATTAATTATGTATTTTTATGTCTAAATTTAGCAGATTTTCGTCATCCAGAGATAATAAGATGCACACATTGCCTCAACCAAATTTTCTAATGTATTTGGAAAAACCTAAAGCACAATTTTCTAAACTAAAAAATTATCACATTTCCGGTACCATTTTTTCGCATTGGGTACTATTCTTCTCCCACCGCTAGTCAATTCGGCAGCCCGTATTGCCTTCCGCCAAACGAGCAAATAATCAAACTCCATACGCTACACTCACCCAAAAATGGCCTGTACTTGTTCACGACGTTGTCCCCCCAAGAATCCAGTTGCTCATGTTGTTATCCGTTTTTTTACCCTTGAATTCTCCTCTTCCCCCTCCCCTCCAGAATTGATTCGAGACGCGGTGCCGTGAAACCAAAATTGATGCCTGAATTTCTTATATATTATTGATTGTCGTTTTTGATGTTAGAAACCCTGTTGCCATATTAGTATGTGTGTCCCACCACATCTTCTAGTCGCACAATCTCAACGCCTAATATATAGGCTTAATAAATGTTCGTAAATATTAAACGCGATTCCCGACAGCCAAAAAAATGTTTCGCTTTTAGAGGACTTCACGATGAATCCAATGTATCTATTACGTCGTCGTGTTTCTTTACCTTTCTTTTACTGATTATTTACCTATTACCTTTCTTTTCATTGTCATTTTAGAAGGATTTAAATACCGCCCTAGAGGGCAGTCTAGCAGAAATTCCTTGCGGAAGCTGCCCCGTGGCAATTAAACTTTAAAGCAGAACACAAACATGGCTGTCTGCAATCTCCTAAAAAAAATCCAAAATATTACTTCATTTCTCTGAACTGCTCGAAAACCTCGGATTAAGTTTAGTGGAAGAAAAAGAAGCATTTCATCATAGCCCTAGAGGGGAGGCTAGCAGAGCTTCCTGCGGAATCTGTTCGTACAAATTTAAAATTAAAGCGGAACACCAACATGCCTGTCTGAAACCTCCTAAAATTACTGTAATTCTCTGAATTGCTCAAAAACCTCGGATGTAATTTCAGGCCTTCAACCGGCTAAACTTCAGCCAAAAATCGATTAAAACCAAAAATTCATCACTCATTCATCGATTCACAAGTGGGGCCAAGAAAAAACAACGCACACATTTACAAAACACACACAAAATTCGATGCGCCATCAGCTACACGGAATCAATTAGACATGGGCGAAACGATAAGAAAAACAAAACAAACGAAAAAAGATGGCGCGCCAAGTCGTTAGAACCAAAAAAATCGGATATTTTATTAAAGAGAGAGGGAGAAAAAAGACGAGGGCGAGTGGTAAGGACAACGAAATTTAAAGGGCGGTGGAAGCCGGGGGCGGGGGAGCTGCGCGAAATTTTCTATAGGGGGTGCCGCGGGTAAAAACCGTAGTTGGATATATCGCAAGTCGGTGTGGGTGGGTGTGGTGGGTGCACTTTACAGTTAATAAGCCTTAAATTATTATACCAAAACCCAGGACGCCGGCTATAAATTAGGGGGTCACGCGGCTGTGTACACAAAGAAACGGTTCAGGTGGAATTTTCCAAAAAAAAATGCGGCCTTTTTCGGTACGGTATTTCCGAGTTATTTGTAGTTTGTAAAGCTTTAGCTGCGAATTGGAAGTTGAGCATTTTGGATGAAGTAATTTAATGCGTCGCGTATGCGTCACGGTCTTCCGAGTCCAGCTTTCAGCTGCAGCGCTACAAACTACAAATCACACCAAACTACAGCAGAACAAAAACCAAAATTTTTTTGAATTACACGACGTAACGGATTACGCCAACTTTTCGTGGGTGAATAAATTACGGCATGGAATTGGAGAGGGCGTCGTTTTTCGAGGAGAAAATCCGCCGCCCCCGCGGAAAGCTAGAGTAGGGCTATATCACAGGGTAGACTATAGTATATATCATAGGATTAGTGCGGTGTAGATTCTTTGTATAGATATAAAGAGCGAGAGAGAAAGGTCGCGTCTCCAATTAAAATACAGCGGTAGAACGAAAGAGATGAAAACAGAGGCGAGGGCTTAACGGCTGTAATAGACGCGGTAGTAGAGCGTCTTCGAGCGCCACAACGAGTAGGAGTTGTCGAATTTGAGGAGGTAGACACCACGGCCCGGGTAGAGGTGAGAGCCGGCGTATACCTGGAAATTATTAATTTATTGGAGATCGAGATATCGTCATTATTACATTTTTATTTTTATTTTATCTAGCATGGTCCGGTTTCGCTCCAGAAATTGGTACTTTTCCACTCCATTGGTAAGTGTTTTAATGGTGTTCATAGTAAAAAATAACTGTATTTCAACTAGACAAACTTTCTCACAACTTCGAAATGGAATTTTTGGTCAAAAATTGGCCACTTTTGCTTGAAAAAAATCCAGAGTTTACAAAATTTTCAAATAAAATTTTGTAAAGGTCTTACGTTCAGTAATAGCAAAATCATTTTTTTGAAAAATTCGGTCTCAAGGAAAATCCTCACCTCTTCATGACAATCACGACGGTACACAGGGATGATCTCGTCCTGTCGCGGCTTGCTGGGGTCGCGGTTGCGGACAAGGCGTGGCGTGCCGGATTCGACGTCTCCTAAAGCTCAAAAATAATTAAAACAAGGTTTAGCGTACCTGGAGCTGTACCCCCCGGCGTTGCGGCTCCACCCTCGGCTCCGATGGCCACCTCGGTCTCCTCATCCAGCTCCTCGTCGGACGACTCGGACACGTGAACAGTCACCTGAAAAAGGAAGATAAATTGGGAATGAAAATATTGCCGCGACGAATAATAATTTCCGCACGCTTCTAAAGCCCTTCTAGAAATTTACACCTGGATCCCTTTAAAAACATCTCCAACATGGTCAGCTCAATTTTTTTTGGTAAATTTGCTGCAGTGCCGTCGGAGGCCTAAAATATCAAAGGACACACGAAAATTCGAGGGGTACGTGGAAGGGGAAAAGCAAAGGGGGAATGGGGTGGACAGGAATTGAACTCGCCGCGGATACCTCGTGCTGAACGCTGTTCTAAAGAAAGCGACGCAGGTTTCGAGAAAAACAAAGAAAAGCCGAATCCTAGTGAAAACCGCACCTGATCGGTGTCGGCGATGCTCCACTCGAACAGCACGCCAAAGCCAATGTCGTAGTGGTCGGTGGCGAATTCCCAGAAGAGGCAGCTGCCCTCCTCATGCGTGGGGACGCGAACCTGGAAATGGAGAATTAGAGGAGATGGGGGCTCAAAGCGGTAAAAAACTGATAATCCTACTATCCCACTATATATAAAAAAGTAGTGTCTGTGTGTGTGTGTCGATTTGCATGCAACTTCCGTCTGTATGTCCGGAGGATAACTCAATAGGGGATGAATATTAGGGTATGTATGATACATCATTAGGTGCGTAATGGCTCTGCGATGACTGCACGCATAACAGAATTATCGAAATACGCTATTTTCGATATTAAAAATAAGTTTTTTTGTAAAATTTTCTTGAACCCTCTTTGGTAGGAAACAATTAGCGTATACCGGAAGTAGAAGAAGCCTATATAAAGGGATGGAAGGAAAGCTTTTCATTTCTGTCAGCATGATTGAGGCGGAATTATGCAAAGTTTACAGTTTCATTTGTCTAAACGGGGCCAGGGTTGAAAAAGTCGCGAAGCGGCTTTTCAACCCTGGTTATGATTTAAAGGAGCACACAAGGCTCCAGTCGCACATGAATTTTTCCCATGGATTTTGTCAGTGTACGCGCCGCGCCGAACAACCCTACGGAATGCAATGCAACGGAATTTCGACGAAATGCAGGAAATTATGAAAGTATAAATTTCGCCGATTTGAAACAAAACCGCGCGAATTCATAGAAAATCTATAAGCCTCTTCTCGAAACATCATTTTGGAGAAATTTCAATGCCCTTCGACTTAAACAAAATTAAATTGCCACAAAATGATATTTCGACAAACGGATTCTCGACAAAGCTAATCTCGACATACTGATCGCAACCCAAAGAAAAACATACCGTAACCGTCTCGCCATGTCCCACTTTAATGCATCCCTCCTTGCCCTCGGCCCGAATGTTGTCCTTGAACTCGACAATGTCCTGCCGATTCCACAACGACGCCGGCGCAATGTTCGGGTTCGCTAAAAACGGAGGCCGTAATCCGGAAAGCAACACGACACGCGGCGCTTTTGAACACACCACATTGATCTTTTCTGTTACGATATGGATATTCCGGAGTAAAGAGAGGGGAAGAAAGATACACATCTTGGAGCGTATAGATTTACCGGTTACACCCGGAAAATGTTATAAAATTGGCAAGGCGCCAACTGAGGTTGGTGGAAAATCATTTTAGTGCCAAAAAAGGTGCAGTGGTTACGACAGAATAGAGAAATGAACAGAAAACACCAATAGTGGCCACGACACGAGCAAGTTTTCGGCAAATTCGGATTCAGGTCGGCGCTTACCCTTTTTTGAGGTTCAAAAAATGGCATGCGAATGCGTAAATTGGCTCATGCTACGATAAAGCAATTGAAAAATAGCTCAGACTTTTTAGCAAAAAGCCGCACAACAAGCGAAACATTTGAATGTTTCTTTCGTCTAAAGATCTACTAAAAAAGTCATTTTTCTAGCTGTGTTACCGTATAGAATCATGCATTTTTAAAAATATAAAAAATTACAAAACCAGCTAGATTTTCAAAATTAATTATATGTCCGGTATAATTTAAAATTTTAAAAATGAGCATGCTAAGCCACCGATCCCTCAAAACAGCCATTTTCATCGATAAATTCTGGTAAAAAGTAAAAAACTATTTTTAAAAGTGGGGGTGTCGGGGTGAAAAACGCCAGCTGGACACGCGACAATAGGCAGGAAAACGCGGAAGACCAATATAATCAAAGAAAAAACAATCTCGGATTTCGCGGGGGGCACGGACCGGCCAAACCTACAATGGCAGAAGAGTCCCATTTGGGCATGGATCGACGATACTTGAAGAAAATGGGGGTCGTTATTTTTAGGCGGGGAAGAGCTGCTTGGTAATATCGGCATTTTTATAATCCACCCCACCAAGAAAAGTTAATTTTATCTTTTTACCCACTGCCACAGATAGTTCAGAGGAGCCACGCGGAAAGTGTCGGCATTCGTTTTTAGTCGATTATTTTAGTTTGTAAATGATAGACGCCAAGCTTAGAAGTGGGGAGCCATTTGGGGTGCGGGCGTTTTGTCGAGATTGTTGGCTCGATGTCGATTCTGGATAAGGCAGACTAGCAGAGACTTTTAGGAATTTTTCAATTTTTTTAGTAAGAATTATGGAACTTTTATCAATTAACTGATTTCATTTATATAAATTTACGGATTTTTTATAATTAATTTTTTATCTTCGAAAACATCAAAATCGCGAGGAAACAAGCTACAGCGCGATTTTCCACAGACTTTCATCGATTTTATGGGCTAAAATTTTTCTAATCGATTTCTATTAAAGTTTCGGTATAGCCGAGTTTAATTAAAATTTTCCTAAATACAAAAACACCCTAAACATCGACCCAAAATCCCGCTGCAACTCCGCCAATTCCCCAAACCGCTCGGCGAGCAACCTGGCTGCGGGGGCGTATAATCGAGCACGGGGCCGCTCTCGGGCTGGATATGCTCGGTGAGCGATATTTGCTGTTGCTGCTGCTCGCCAGCGACAGCCGCTTCCGGCTGCGTGATAAAGCTGGCGGCCGTGATATGGATATCGTTAAGGTCTTTCATAGCCGGGTCAGATAGACGGGCCCCAGTGCCCGTGACCGGGCCTAAAATGAGGGAAAATGGGTGTGGATTAGCCAAAATTGGATTTTTTTTTTCAAGACCGTTACGTACAAGGGAGATCGTCGCCCGGCTCCTCGTCACTGGCGTCGCTATCGTCATCGTGAGCCTTCTCGTCGTCGGCGGATCGCGGCGGCTTGTCGCCGTCACCACCGGCGCCCTGACAAAATATATAATTCTGATGGTCAGGTTCATTAAGAAGTGCTAGTCCGTTAGCGGGGGGACCCAAATTTTTCCGATGTTTCCGAAGGCACTATAAAATTAAAAAAATTGGCTATTCTAATATCATTTTACGGCCTTTCTAGATTTCGATATAAAACGTTTATTAAAAATGGCGCAAAATGTTCAACGGAACGAATTAAAGGACATCTGTTTCCGCATTACACCCAATTCACCCTTATAGTGCTAAAATAACCCGCTCAAAAATTCACCTGCTGAGCGTGCTGCGCGTACACCTGCGACATGTATTGCTGGTAGTGCTGCTCCTGGAGCTGCTTGATCAGTTGTTCTTGCTGAAAGAAAAGATTATATAAATCGCTCTTTCTATTTTCCATTTTTAAAGAGGCTTGGTCGAGAACTCTACCTCGTCAAAAATACTGCAAAATTTCCCTGGTACTCAATTTCCTGATTCTTCACCTAGCCAATTCTCCCTCCCCAAAATTTGTGGGAACAGCGAGAGATTCGTAGAGGGCAACAGAACACTAGTTACCCTAACAGACCGACATACAGACATACATCCACACACGTAGAGCCGGCCCTTTATTTGTCCGCAGCCCCACCCTTGGCCCCTTTCCAGATCCTCAGGATTGGGCCCCGGATATTGGCCAGCCAAAACCAAAACAACCACCCTTCGAGCACCGGGTGTGGCTCGAGCAGGAGGCAGAGCGAAGAAGCTTGGGGTTGCACGCGGCGCTTAAGGGACATGCAACTTTGCTGTGACAGGAAAAGCGAGGCGTAATCGGAATATTATCCGAATGTGGCCGGAATATCTAATTAGCGCCGGCGTTTTTAAACTTTTTAATATGTCTGAACGTAAAAACTTTTCATCGACCAAAAACGACCAAATTTTTTGGATAAAAATTTCGACGTTTTGTAAAACCTGTGCTGTTTTTTCTAGTTGAAATATAGTTTTATTGTACTAAAAACAGCTTTAAAATCTTTCCTATTAAGCGTACATTATATGTCCGCGCGGCCAATGAAATCATCGCAAAATAGGTTTCAAGACAAAGGGCAGCTTCAAACTAATAAAATCACGACAATTCATAGATCAGCCGTTTTCCGCAAATGATTACTCAGTAAGCTCTATCTACTAATCCACGCGGCATCAAGGCACGCCCGCAGCATGAGTCGCACGATTCTAGCGGCTTCAGTTTCACCAAATAACGCATCTCCCACCGATCGCACTCATCGTTACACAGAGATACTATTCACGTCTTTCCCCCCGTTTTGCCGCTGCCGTAGCCACACTGTGTGGGCCCTGTTTACCGGCCAAACGGCGAACGGGTGGGGTTACTGGATTTCGACTAGGAGAGCCGGGTGGGCCCCTTTAAAAAGTAAAGCCGAGGGCTAGAGCCCCTTTCTCTCCCTACTCTCTCTACTCTTTCAAATCCTTGACCACAACCCCAAACAGTTCCCCTCGCATCCTCTGCGCTTCAGCCCCGATCTGATGGTGGGCCCTCGATGGGCCCCCGGACCATCACCAACGACTTGCTGTTTTTCGCCTGCGACCCCCTCCCCACAAGCGATCAACCGCGTGATTCCGGCTTCGGCTGTAGCGCAGTTATCACAATATTGTTGCACTGAAGTGCATTGTTGTTTTTGAGGGAGATGGGTAGCGCTTACAAGTCGTTATTTTACTAGCTAGCTTTAGAAGCTTGATCTGAAGCAAGTTATCAAAATTCCTAGTTCTTTCTCAACCTTTTGAAAGCCGGCTCTTCCTTTTTGATTGTTCGATTTTGAGAATCGCTTATCTTCGGCTACGATCTGAAAAACGAAGGGCCCTCTAAAATCGTGAATTCTCAAAAAGTGCCCTCTTATCTGATTTAGATTTAGGCAGATCTGCAGGCCTGCTCGAATCCGGTAGACCGCCATTTTTTATGAGCTAGATCCCATTTTTGAATCCGAATTCTGGATTCTCGAATTTTTAAGTCAGTCAAGTTATAAAGCTTCTCCGCTCAACCACCTTGCTGACACGCTCCCTTTAAACGTAGACCCCCCGCTCCACAAAAGTGCCAAATCTCCGCTCCTATTTATCTATCCGTCTTCCAAAAATCACACGTGCCAGCGCCAACAACTTCCGTTGTACCTGCCGGCGGCGATGATCATCACTAACTGCCCCCCGGGGGCGATGATCACGCGTTGTCACCCGTTTACAAAGCGCGTGTACGCAGCGCTATGCGAGTATCTGTGTACGAACAGCTGACGATTAGCGGATGACTTGCACACCCCGCGATGACCTCTCGAGAGTGGGAGAGAGAGAGAGAGAGAGAGAGAGAGAGAGCGAGAGCGAGAGAGATAGAGAACGCCCCGGGCACTGGCCGGGTGGCAGCAGTCCCGAATTCGAACTTTACGCTTTAAAGTTCCGTTAAAGTCCATAGCGCTATTTATCCGGGCCTTCGCTGATAGCTAGATATACGCATGAGACCCTCCGGAGCGCACGTTTTGCCTTGGGGGATCCGATACATCAGTTGTCTTAAGTTTTCCATTACTTTTCATGTTTTCGAGGAAACCGATTGGCATGTCTAAGATATCTTTCTCCAATTTATGATTTTAATCGTAAGCAACGTTTCGCATTTTGAAAACCAATATGGGTCTGCATCGGCAAGCAGACTCCTGTCTCTCTTTTAGAAAAAGCCGATCGGAACTAATAAAACGATGTTTCTTCAAAAAGCACCGTGGCGAAGGAATTTGATAGCATAATGGGGCGTCGATCTTTTCGTTTGACTGCAAACCTGCATATTTCTATCTCCAAGTCCCCAAAGCACAGCTTCTGATTCGTTCTATCCGCTAAATAATCCCGATTGTATTTGAAGTGCAAAGAGTATCCACCCGTAGTATGTACAGCCCTGCGAGAGGCTAGTGTTGAGCTTCACGAGGGGCTACGAGTGATATGTCACGCCTTCGGTGGGCGATGCGGGATATTTGCAAGCGCCCTCTCGCGCGCGCCCCAGCAACCACTAGCCCGAGCGAGCAGCACCAGCCGGCTGGTCCACCACACACTTTCTCCCCCATTGGACTAATTAGGGTGAAAGTGATAACGGCACTTTCTCGAGGCGCGTTCTAATTTTGTGCATAATCTTTGGAATAATTGTCCGGGTTTGATTTTCCACATAATTCTTCGACAGAAATATATTTTCGATAAGCATTCCCTTTTTGGCTAAAATCTTCGAAAGTGTAATTATTCGAAAACCCGAAAAGTTTTCGTGTTTCCGTGTTTCCATTTAGTTTTTTTCGTTCAGTTTCCATGCTTATTGCTAAAAATGAAAGTACCGAAGTTATGAAAATTACACCGCTTATTTATAGACTAAAACCCCAAAGTGCCATCGGAAAAAACCAATTGTCGAATTTGATACTTTTGAGAATTACTCGGAACGGAATTGCAGTCGATAAATGATGTAGCAAGGCAGCTTTACGGAAAAACATTGAAATTTTTGTTTTTGCTATGTAAATCATTCCAAAGCCCAGTCCCCCTACCATCAAAAAGCCCCTTTTTAACCCACAAATTTGATTTAAAATTAGGCAAAAAATGTAATTAGAAAGTAAGTCACAGCCAAGCTAGTGATTCCTGGCCAACCCCTGAAGAAATCTGCGCCCACCACATGTGGCCAAAGGGCTTTCTTTTCCCTGGGCTTTAGAGCTTGCGCCTGCTAAAAAAATTCGGCCCCATTCAACCGAACGTCCCCAGAATTAATATTATCGAGTATAGCCGTTCCTTTTCAACCCCGCTAATCGTACAATTCGAGCGGTAGACGCCCCAACTGCCACCGTGCCCCCCGCAAGACGACGTCTCGAGTGTGCGGGCTGTTGTTTTCCAAACATTCGCTGCGCGCCCCCTGACGCGCCAAGCCACCCATTTGGCGCTCGCGCGTGAAATGAGAATTTGGCATTTTGTTATTAGGGTCGGGGAAAAAGATGCCGCTTGTGCCAGTCGCGCTCCCTTTAAGGTAGAAACTATTCCCGTTCTCTAGCTCGCTCTCACTATCGCTCTCTCTCCCCCCTCTCTCTCTTTCTCTCACGTTCTCTCTCTCTCTCTCTCTCAAACTCAAATTCTCCAGAACCATCATGACAACGATACTCAACTCCGACTGCCTGGCCCAAATTTTTCACTACCTCGACTTTGCCGAACGCGTCAAGCTGGAGGGCGTTTGCCGGCTATGGTGTCGCATTATGGCCGCCTACTCGACAAACTCAGATATTCAGGAGATGAATATTGCCGAATTTTTGAAGACCACCAATACTGAATACTATCAACAGGTCCGGAAATCAAAATTTAAACTACAGAAACGAAAGTTTAGGACAGCCTGTCTTTCGAACCGACAACGATCGGGATTATCGACCGTTGTGGGCAGTATTTGCAAGAGCTGTCCTTTGGGGGGGAGGTGGATGAAGGTGACGCAGAGGATTTCGGATTCAATGGCAAGGTGAGCTGGGGGATTCGGTGGTCGAATAGAAACAGAAAAATCAAAGAATTAAAATTAGTCCAGAATTAAAAAATTAGTTACAAGAAAACCCGAAAATTCGTAACCAAAAGTTTAAAACTGAAAATCTGCATCTTCGGGGGGCTTACTTGCTAAAAAAACGCCAAGTCTTAAAAAAAATAAATGTTTTGGGGCTAAACCGAGGTTTTATACGCACAGGGATTACATGTCGTAATGCCGTCTGCGCGCCCAATCTATCTACCACGGTGATTTCCACACAAAATTTTCGCTTAAAACAACGATCAAAAAATCGCCTGAAAATTCAGAGAAATGACGACAAAATTTGTAAATTGGCGCATTTTGACGCCGAAACAGTAGAAAAAAAGCGACGTTTTGAGGGCACGGACCAAGTTCTCAGGCCTTAAAAAAAACTACTTCCAGCCAATGCCACGCTCTCCGCCGCCTCGACCTGAGCGCCGTGATCATCCACGGGGACATTAGCGACGTTCTCGACAAGGTCGCCGAGAACCTCGAAGACTTCTCCCTGGAGGACACCAGTTGGGTGGACCCGGAAGCACCGAAAAAAGTAAGCTCAAAGTGAACGAGTCCAAATATAGTCTCGTCAAAAACGTTTAGATCACGCCCTATTTCCCGCGAATGACCCGGCTACGGCGGTTGAACATGCGCGCCCAGTCAACGGCCGTCCTCAATGAGCTGCATAATGTGGGCGGGGAATTGGAGTAAGGCGGAATAATGGCTGCCTCGTAACGGGGATGGCCCCCTCAATTCAGAACGCTGGTGATTAGCACGGCGCTGCGAGACATGAGGAACTCGTCGCTGATCAAGCTGCTGGAGCGGCAGATCGGGCTCAAAGAACTGGTGATGTGCCCGTCGCCGGTGTTGCTCAATGGTGGGTAGGAGAAAGTTGTGGAAAAGGGCAAAAAGAGAAAGCTTTAAAGGGACTAGGAAGTCAAAATTTGCATCTGCAATTAAAGGGATACAGCCAAAGTACGAACAAAATTCCTTTCTTACCAAAAAAAACTTAAAAACCGCGCTATTTGAGAAAAGGCCGAATGTTTTGCCGGCAAAAGCGTATTTCTGAGCGAGGGGATTATAATTAAATAAATAAATAAAAAAATGAATAAAAAATGGAAAAAATAAAATAAATGAATAAAAAGGAATTCTAATTTTCGAAAAAAGTTTTCGCGTGGAGCGACAGCTAAAAAGTCGAATAGACTAAACCTATTATCTATTACGTAATGGATTCAACAGTTGTAGCGCGGAATCTTAGCCAAAGAAATCCACAAGAAGCCCTGCCCCTTTAAACCTAAAAACTAACAACCCTTTCTAGACGAGTTCATGGCCCGACTGCTGAACCTGCGCGCGCTGCACACGCTGCGCATCAGCCACGTCCCCAACGAGGGCTACGCAATCGAATTGCTCGGCCAGCTCGAGGGGCTGCGCAAGTTGGCGCTTCAGGTTCGTCCAGTTCAAGGGTGCCTCAAAACCAACACTCAATTTAGGAGGTGCGCTCGCTGACCGAGGAGTCGCTGCAGCTGATTCTGACTGGGCTCCGGAAATTGGAGAGCCTCTCGATGGCCAAGTGCCAAAATGTATACGGGTTCAGCGCGCTGGACCACTGCCATTGTCTTGAAGAGCTGGAGATTAGCGACAATACGAATTTGGTGGATGATGATCTGTTTTCGGTGTTTGGCCTGGGAGGGCTGAAGCGACTGAGGTGGGAAAGGGGGTCAGAAAAAGGCTAGAAAAGCGGATAAACAAAAAAAATTAGTTTTGTTTTTCATAAATTACGTGCTAAAACTACCTCATTCTTCGCAAAATCTGACTCTAGAATTTTGACACTGGTATTTTTCTCTCTTTTAAGTTCTATCGCTGGAAGAAAGAAAAAAAATGTTTGCCGTTACAGAAAAATTCCTAGACTTTGAAGCTCTACAAGAATCAACTGTATGGCTTGCTAATAAAATAGACCAGGGCCGATATAATAGTGGAAAAAAGATAGATAGAGGAAGATCTAAAACACCATATTTTCAGGGTGGTGCGTTGCAGCAACGTCAGCACCGAGGTCATCGTTCACGCGTTGCAGCGCAATCAACTTGAAACCGTAAGCCTACTATAGCAAACTAAAAAATCCCCGGTTTCAGCTCGACCTGACCGGCAGCACGATGATGAACGACGAGGCGCTGTTCGCCATCGCGTCCACGCAAAATGAGCTGGGCTATTTGAGCGTGAATGGATGCTACAAGACGTCGAGGTCAGTTTAAAGGGACAGGGAAGGCTCCAAAAACGGCCATCTATAATTTGAAAGAGCCAAATTAAAATTGGGCACCACAATTTTTCAGCAAAGGAGTGGCAGCCATCTCTCATATGGCGAATATCGAGAAGCTCGACGTGCTGGACGTTTCGAATAATCGAAAGGTAAGCCCGGGCGCTAGGGTTAACAATGGAAATCGATAGATCAACGAAATGGCCATCCTCGGACTGCATAATGCCCTGACGCTGAAGCGCCAGAATCGACGCTTCGAGCGCCAAGCCCATCAAGAGGATGATGGCTTCAAGGCTGCCGATTTGGCGGCATTGGAGATTCCAAGCAAAGTGAGTTCAAATAAAGCGAAAAATATATAAAGCTATAATTAGAATGGGCCATTTACTAACTTGAAAAATCCAAAAGCCAAAAATGACAGGAAACTGGCTCCGTTTTCCCCATTTTAAAAATCTGTTCGAACTCTTTTGCCATTTTTGGCGTTTCCCCCAGCCGGCTATGCTAACAAAGTAAATGCTTTGACTGGCTTAAAAACAAGGATTCAAAACCACGGCTAGAAAAAATCCAAAATCTAAATTTTGGCATGAAACTGGGCCAATTTTGCCATTTTAAAAATTGTTCCAGCGCTTTTGCCATTTTTCCGCTCCCCCGCCCGATCCGGCTATGCTAACAAATCAATCCCCAGACTACCAGAAAAACCTGGATTCGACAACGACTCCAAAAAAGACTAGTGAGCCCGGGGATGCCGACGGCGCGCGCCTAATTGCATCTGGCACACCCCCAATTTTCATACGCCAAGAAAGGCACGTGTCTGAAATCAAGGGCCCCAACTCAAGAAAACAAGTCGGGATGAAGCTTTCACAATAAAAAAAAGATTTTTTAGCTCCTAAAAGTCTACGCGACGCAGTCGTCAATTTCGACGAGCGTCGACGAGGCGGTGGCCGATTGCATCGAGATTCTGCGGTGATCTTTGGAGGAGAAGCTGCAGCCGACCACCACCCGGAACAAATTGAAATTGCCCCCCGGCGTGTCGGCGGCGCGTAGCCGCAAAATGTGATTACGCAATGTAATTAGCCAAACTACTGACTTTTTGCTCAACTGCCCGTACGATGTAATGCAATATGCCCCCCTTTTCGGTTAGTCATGTACACCCACCCCTCGAGAATACAGGTACACCCCGCAACGATAGTGCCACTCAGAAAACGATTGTGATTTGAGAGTTGGAGTAAATAATTAAAATGGCATTTTAAATAACAATTAAAGGCATTTCTCAAGCAAACGAAAGTCGAAAAACACTAAATTTTAAATATTTAGCCAGACCCTAGCAATATTTTGGCAAGATTTAGTAATATTTTATGCACTTCAGGTTGAAAAGATTTCAAGGGAAGAACCCGGTTAGGGATTTTCTCCTTCTACGGATTTCCTAGCCGCTTCAAATTTTTCTCGGCTAATGCATTACGCAATGGAAAAGCGGTGTTTGTCGTATATGCGTTTTTAGTCGCTAAAACTTATAATTTAAAATAATTTAAATAAATATCGCTTGTAAATCTATATAATTTAAAAGGAACCAGTCGATATCGAGCGCTACGCGGGCCGCTATCGACTGAACCCTCTGGGGGACGGACTACAGGGTGCTTCCCATTAGCTTTTCCCGCTGTCTCCCCATTGGTGCGAATACTCTTCGAAATATGCCTACGCCCATGTTTAAAACCAAATAGCCTGTCCCTCCTCAGAATGCCCCCGGAAGGAAACTCCACATCCGTAGTTGATCCTAAAAAAATAGAAGTGAGACGTGAAGCGTAATGTTCATAACACCCCCTGGAAGCAAAGCTATCACCCTTCTGTAAGAAGAAGGGTTCTGTAACCCTTTGAAAGAAAGTTATCTCCCTGCTTTGATACTAAAAAAACATCTAAGAAACGCGTAATGGCTCGAATACCCTTGAAAATAAAGTTATCTCCCTGCTTTGATACTAAAAAAACATCTAAGAAACGCGTAATGGCTAGAATAGCCTTGAAAATAAAGTTAGCTCCCTGCTTTGATACTAAAAAAACATCTAAGAAACGCGTAATGGCTAGACTACCCTTTGAAAGAAAGTTATCTCCCTGCTTTGATACTAAAAAAACATCTAAGAAACTCGTAATGGCTAGAATACCTTTGAAAGAAAGTTATTTCCCCTTCTTTGAGGCTCAAAAACATCTAAGAAACTCGTAATGGCTAGAATACCTTTGAAAGAAAGTTATTTCCCCTTCTTTGTTGCTCAAAAAACATCTAAGAAACTCGTAATGGCTAGAATACCTTGAAAGAAAGTTACTTCCCTTCTTGGATGCTCAAAACATCTAAGGAAACCGGTAATGGCTAGAATACCCTTGAAAGAAAGTTCATTCCCTTTCAGCTACTAGCAAAACACCTAAGAAACTCTGTAATGGCTAGGAATACCTTGAAAGAAAGTTATTTCCCCTTCTTTGATGCTCAAAAAACATCTAAGAAACTCGTAATGGCTAGAATACCCTTGAAAGAAAGTTATTTCCCCTGCTTTGATACTAAAAAACATCTAAGAAACGCGTAATGGCTAGAATACCCTTGAAAGAAAGTTCATTCCCTTCTTAGCTACTAAAAAAAACACCTAAGAAACTCGTAATGGCTAGAATACCTTTGAAAGAAAGTTATTTCCCCTTCTTTGATGCTTCAAAAACATCTAAGAAACTCGTAATGGCTAGAATACCTTTGAAAGAAAGTTATTTCCCCTTCTTTGATGCTCAAAAAACATCTAAGAAACTCGTAATGGCTAGAATACCTTTGAAAGAAAGTTATTTCCCCTTCTTGGATGCTCAAAAAACATCTAAGAAACTGGTAATGGCTAGAATACCCTTGAAAGAAAGTTCATTCCCTTCTTAGCTACTAAAAAAAACACCTAAGAAACTCGTAATGGCTAGAATACCTTTGAAAGAAAGTTATTTCTTTGATGCTCAAAAAACATCTAAGAAACTCGTAATGGCTAGAATACCCTTGAAAGAAAGTTCATTCCCTTCTTAGCTACTAAAAAAACATCTAAGAAACTCGTAATGGCTAGAATACCTTTGAAAGAAAGTTATTTCCCCTTCTTTGATGCTCAAAAAACATCTAAGAAACTCGTAATGGCTAGAACACCCTTGAAAGAAAGTTCATTCCCTTCTTTAATACTAAAAAAGCAATAAAAACCGTTGCGAAACAATTATTATTTGTTTTGGGGGTTTCTGCTACCATTAATGCGCGAACGGCCCCTGTGACCTCTGACCCCTCCCCCCTCTCCCCGGGAATGCCCTGAGGGCACGTTGAATTCCTGGACGGGCGGGCGGGCGGGCGTACGGACATTAGAAATTTATATATAGTAGATAGATATAAAAACCATAGCCATGCCTTGTCCGCCCACGGGGTTTTTTTTCTATGGCGAGGCGCGCACGGGATAACGTAGCCACGGCTCGCCAAAGGGCACTTTAGTACAGGACGCGCCTTTAGCCGTCCGGGCTCTGTGGGGCGGCGCCGCCCATATTAAAAACCCAGAAAATATACGTTTTATTCTAATAACTTTTTGTATATGATTTCGAATCTTTGGGAGGCGTGGGAACTTGGTAGAGAAAAAAATTATCTATCGAACTGTGTGGGCCGCTTTGAGAGTTCTCACCAAAATAAGGAGATTTTGAAGCCTAAAGTTCCGAAATCTTCGACCCAGCTGGTTTATGGCTAGTTTTTCAGCCTGTTGTTATCAAAATACGATGAAATTTCGCTAAAAAGTTCGGTAGAGTTACGATACATGCTTTTGAATTCATAACCGAAGTGCTGGAAAACATAAAACCTTGTCCGATGGCGTTTATAATGTTTTGAAGCTAGCACCTCAACCCAGAATTATTTGAGCCTTATATGTCGGTTTTCTAGGAAACTATATCCATTTAATGTAGTATTTATCGAAATCTGCTGAAGTATGCACCTCCTAGTAAGAAAATAGCTAAAAAAGTCAGGCCCTTGGACGCGTGGAGCACGAGCTTCATGATCTAAATCTCAATTTTCCTAACATACACGCATCAGAGCTTACATCGTTACTAAGCCGAAAAAATTCTAATAGCAAGCTTGAAAGCGGATTATGGAGTGAAAATTTGACTGGTTTCGGAATTACTTTGCTAAAACGAGTTCTGGCCGCTTTTTGCTATTTCCTGGGGCTCTTTCGCGAGTTTTATTTGATTTTGTGATACAGTAGACTTTCGGTGATACTATGGAGCAAAAAGCAAAACAAAGATCATCAAAATGGGGGAGTTTGCGTCGGAGAGGGACCGAACCCGGGGGGTGTGGGGGGCTCGCCTGGGAGGTTAACCCACTATCCGTGGGGAGAGGGCCCGCACCCCCCAGAAGTGCGTTTTTGGTAAGGCCTGACGAGCCGTGTAGCAGTCCAAGCGACAGGTGGATCGGCTGCGCGCACAGAGCGCCATATTAACCCCAGAGAAGGGCCCGAAAAGTTGCCAAATTTTACTACTTCTAAGGCTTATAACTTTTTTTCTAGAAACTTTGATCAATTCTCCACCTCACTATCGATAGAGAAGGATCCCAGCTACATTTTGGTAGCAAAATAAGGACGATCGCGAGGCACAACATTGACTTGAAAGCCGTTTAAATGCACCCAGGGCTGAAAATCTGGAAATTGTGCGAAGCGTTTTTCTTAGAATTTAGACTTAGTATTTCCGCTTTTTTGGTTTAGTTTGGCTGACGGATGATGGCCAATGACAAATTTGCTACTTACAAGGTGCTGGATGTCAAAACGCCGAAGAGCCGAAGGTTTTTTTTTCCAGACCTTCCGGAATCAACCGGTACAACACCCCAATTTGCCTGCAATTGTTTTCAGGGGCAAACCTAAACAGCTTCAGGCAATTCCTGGTAAAAACTAAGTCAAACGAGCCAGAAGTAGCCATAATCCCTCGATTTCTATGTGTAGCGTCAACTTGGGTAAATTCGGCAGTTCTCGTTACTGAGATGTGTATATCAAGGATGTTGATGCTCTTCCGCACCTTTTCGCGAAAAAAGCAAAACGGGATCATGTTTCTTTCCCCGGGAGGGATCGAACCAGCACCCCCCACCTGTCCCTTCGAACGGCGCCTTAGACCACTAGGCCACGCCCCTCCCCACCCCCCATGCGCGCGAAAAGACCCCGTGCGCCGCTTTAAAAGGTGGAAAAACGTAAACTGCGGGGAGGAACGAGACGCTGAAAATCGACCAAAAGTGGTGCAAGTCGGAATCTCGCGTGTTTTCCAGCATATCTTCCAAAAACCGGAAGTAAAAAATTCCCTAATACGCAAATCCCCTCAATTGCACAACAAAAACCCCCAAGCGCGCAAGACATTGCACCTAAATTCAACAAAATCGGATTCCCCCAATAAGGAACTGGTTGCCATGGCGCTCCCCCAGAAGGGCATTGCGGGGATGGGTGAAATGCAATGGCCGGGTGGGTGGGTGGGCCCAGCCGGGTAGAGGGGGCCCCGTGTGCCCTGGGAAAACATGCATTAGGGGCCCTCGTTTTACCCTGATTTGGGTGGTGCCCTTCTCTAGCCTGTTCGAGAAACGGCCGAAGCGTTCAGCCCACACAGACTCACACGCAAAAACACCCCGCGACCCAAAACTCTACCTGCTCCGGGTTGCCGGGGATTTGCTGCTGGGCGTAGGCGAGGAATTGGTGGTAGGTTTGGGCGTTGAGCGCTTCTTGGATTTGCTTCCTGAAAATTTATATTTTGAAGGCCCGGAACATTTAAAAGAACAGCCGATTTTACAAAATTTTTTCATTAAGACCATAAATTAGTTTTTAACGAATTTAAAAATCCATTTTAAGAATTTTTATAAAAAATACAAAAAGACATTTTAATGGCCTTTCTCCACAGAAAGAAACTCCATCAACAAACCTCTGTGCCTCGTAGACCTGGAAATCGACGGGATGCTCGTGGTGGGTGCCGGGCTGCCCGATTTTATGCCCGTTCAGGACGCGCAGCTCGGATTCGTCGGTCCTGAAATAAAAATACTAATTTCGTTCAAAAGTTAACCCTGTAAAACGGGAATTCCTCTAAAATTCCCCGTATAAAAAGTCGACAACGAAAGCCTATAAAAATCCTTCAAATTTAGCCAAATTTTTAGATTTTAAAGAATAAGAAAATACTCAAATAAATTTTTCGTTACGACGTCGCGGTGCGAAATCTGAAAGGGAGCGTGCCATGTTGTTTTCTCTAATTCTCTAGATTTTTCCGATCTTTCTAAAAACATAGGTAAATTTGTTGCGGAAGATTGACAAAAAATCCTCGTCGAGACAAGATATCCAAAAAAAAGTAAAAGAGACATGAACGGCTACAAAAAAACCTTAAACAAGAGCCAGAATTTGAAGGCTTTTCAACTGCTCAAAGAAATTTCAAAAGAAAAATCTTCGTTACAAAGTAGATTGGCGACATCTTAAAGGGAGCGTGCCATGTTGTTTTCTCTCTTCTTTTTTCCCGGTTTTTTTTCCAAAATCATGGATAATGGTTAGGATTTGGCGCGGAGAATCGACGAAAAATCCTGGTCGAAACAGGCTATTCACAAAAAAATGACAAAAGAGACACCACGGGCCTAAAAATAATCCATAAAACGGGGCTGATGGCAAGGCCGGTAAAGCGCAAAGTGCCATCATCATCACCCCTAGGGGCCCATCGCATATCGCCCTAGTCGAGATGGGGTGGCCGCCCCCACTTGTTAGCCCCCGTTGAGGAGGGGATGAATATGGGGGCGCGCACGAGGAGATGGGGGCTCGCTCTCCTCTGTGTATGTAGACCCTAGAGGGCCAATGTGGCCACCACCCTGAAAAGGGACACAAATGGCCGGATGGCCGCACGCCCAGCTTCCCGGTGGCCGCGAATTGATCCGCATAGCATAGCACATAGCACGACACTGCAGACAGACAGACAAACAGACACGACACACGACACTAGAAGAAACACGGCAAAACCTTTTCCGGGTGGTGGTGGGGCCATCAAATATTACCGCTCAGAATTATAGACGACTCTGCCCGGTCTCTATTCTCTACTCGCGCGTACGATTTGGCGGCCGGAAACGTAAGCAGCACTTTTGAAGTCATGTAAAAATTTTTTCACTAGTTTATTAGCATTAATTCTTTTCATAAGTTTAATTTTTGTAGGCACCGTCAATTTCGAAACTAAAACCCTGTCAAAAGCTCAAAAATTTTCGTGCTTGGAAAATCTAGCAGGCTGGCAAAACTAATAATTTGTAATTAGGTCAGTCTGAAGAATCATTTCCTGGGACTAAATATTACGAAAATCCCAGTCAAAATCGTTGAAATAATTTTTTAATAATTTTTAAGATCTTTTACACATTTAAAAAATACTAATACACTAATTAGTTCCGTTGCAATCATAGAAATTATACAAAAACCGTCCGCGAAAGGGCCTGCGTGAAAAGCGGATGTTCCATATCTACAAAAGGCTCGGCTTTTGGTAGCACCCACATTAGGTGACCAATGTCGTTTGAAATATTTTCTGAACAAAATTTAACATAAGTCAAAAAAAGGATAAGCCATGTATTTTGTCAGAAGCTCGATTGTAAGTAGAGTGGCGCTTATTCAAATCAAATCGGCTTCAAATTGATTTGATTTGAAGTGGCAAATTTGAGTGCTAAAAAATCAACTTCAAATCAAATCGATTTGATTTGAATTAGGGGCTGGCCAACTCAAATCAAATCGATTTGATTTGGGATTTGAACAACAGGCTTATCTGGGATGCAAATTGAAAATCGCCATTTCGGAGGTTTTTGGTCTCGCCGTTTCTGCACATTTAGGTTCCTTTACAATGATTCATGGGTGTTTCGATGACCTTTATATAAAATTGAGCCAGACGGTTTTATTTGTCAAATTTAGCCTGCGCTATGGTTTTTCTTTGCAAAAGCTAAAGCGTAAAAACAATAGGAAATGTATAAGGAATCGTTACTTGGGACGCTGGAACAATGCTAAGAGATTATAAGGAAAGAGCGGTGCACGAATTACGAGTTGCGTTGGGTTCATTTCGATGAGATCTTATTCAAATTATTCAAATCGGCTGGATTCGATTTGAACTGGTGGAACTCAAATCAAATCGATTTGATTTGATTTGATCGGCTCCAATTCAAATCAAATCGGCTTGACTTGAATAATTTGAATCTTATTCAAATCTGATTTGAATAAGCGCCACTCTAATTGTAAGCCCTAGAAAACCATAGATTACGCTCTTTCGATACCTCGTGATGAGGGTACATTCGAATAAATATGGTCACACTTTCTGCAGTCCGGGGTGGCCCACGGGAATAGAAAATTGAGGATTAGCGGCCCTATGTGTCGCGAGTCGACTCTAGTGGAGTTCTTAGCCAACCAGCTGTATAATCGGATAAACATGTATTTCGTAAAGTAACGGGATCTCGGGGGAAAACAGTAAGCCCCGACCGAAAATGAGGAAATAGGATAATTACTTCTAGGGTCAGAAAAGGCTGACCAACCCCGCTGGCACGCTCGCTGTCATTTCACAGAGGAAATATCTATCAACAGCTCAAAAAATCCCTCCTTACCGCGGCTTTGGCGCCTCAATCGAGTCGACGACGAATTGCTTGAATGGCGGGCAGACCTAGACAAAAAATTTTTGGCTGAAAAAATGGCACGAACTCGATCAAGCAGGAAGACGAAACCGGACATCGCCTCGTCACGGCCCAGCTGTCCCAGCGCCTGCCAGGCTTTGCTGAAAATGGAGAGATTATGGACTGAATTCTTCCAAAAAATTCCTGCCTAACAAATATAATATCTTGAAAATCCTTGAGCAGCTATTTTATCAGGAGACAAAGATTATATGATATAAACCATAGCATATTATATAAATCATCGAAGTGTAAGTGAGCTAGTTTTTAAATGGACAAGGACATGGTCCCGGGATACGATAGTCCAGGAATCAGACAGAAAGACGGGATTTTAAAAATTACAATTATGACTTGAATGGAAACGGAAGTTCATTTTTTGTGGATTTCTGCAAAAATTAAATGAAAACTATCTAAATTAAATCCTGGTGGCACCAGATACCTCAAGGGTCAGAAAATGTTTAGCTCGGAAATGTTTTCATACCAAAAAAATTGCGCAAACCGGACCCGATTCGATAATCGCAACTTGTGCCCTAATCCACCCACCCGCCGGAAATCACATTTTCCTCCCCTTTCATACAACAGGACGCCAAAAAGGAGCCGAAGAACCAGAAGGAGTTCACACCGGGAAGCGCCCTCTACATCCCCAGGGGAGACAATTTTGCCGGAGACAAAATCCCACCGAATCTCTACAGAACGATGACCGATGAGCCCCCGATGCGGCGGAGAAGCCGAAGAACGACACAGCCGTTCTCCCGGCCTTTAAATGGGATCCCTCGCCAGCGTTCGAGAGAGCAAAATTTGCCGGAAATTAGCAATTTCATGGGCCGGGCACCGGCTTCTCAATTCCCCGCCGGGGCCAATATGAGGGCCGTTAAAATGACGGGTGTACAGCGTTTCAAAGGATCGGCGGCAAGCAGGTGAACCTTTTGGATGCCGACAAGCCATCAAAAAAAATTATGCTGAAGAGTATATAGAGTTCGTTTAAAGGAATTTCGCGGGGACATTTGTGCAAATTTAAATTGGCTTGGAAATATTTAGATGTGATGTTTTGTCGTGCCGTGTTTTCTCAAAAAGGCAAATAAAATGGAGAGGAGCATAGCAGAGATTTTAGAGTCGGGAAGCCGGTCAGTCGACAAAAATAAATAAAACGATGGTCGGAATTTGTAACCCTTTTTTAAAGTGGTTGCAACTCGGAAAGTATGAGCGGGGAGGTCTAAAGTAGGTCTAAATAAATCGATTTAATTTTAATGCTCAACATTCAGACGTAAGGCTAAAGGCAAAAAAATACAAAATCCCCTAAAAAAATTAGAAAACAGTCGAAATTCCGTCTACTCGCCAATTACTTGTCAAAGCTACAGAAAAATTCTGGCGCCCAAGCTCGAATTTTCCCATCAAGGAGTGAAAATTTAGCCTAAAAATATCGAATATCGCCTGAAAGCCACTCCGTGAGTAAAAAAATCAGAAAAGGTCTGAATTTCCAGAAAAAAAAACAGGGAAAGCCGAGGTGTTCCAGCGGGGGCAATGCTTGCCCCCGGCCTCCGTGCGCCCAAAGAAGGATGGGACCCCGGGCCCTGTCCGTGGTTTTGGGCATTGTGTCCGGAGGGAGACGAGCTTCCGGTGGTCGTGCCCGTGGTGTTGGTGGTCGAGCCCGAAGGGGGGAGGCCCAAACGAATATCTGTGGGGCCCATCTGTCATCCCCGAGTGCCGACACCTCGAGCCAGGCCCTTGGCCCCGGTGGCCGAAAATGCACAATGCGCCCAACTGCCCTTCCTTTTACGGCGGAGGACGAGCCCAATAAATCGAGGATGAGCTATGAGCGGCATATCCATTTTTCACGCATCTCGTGTTGATTTATGCGTTCGGCTGCTCAGGCTCTGGTGAGATTGAAAATGGGATCGAGCGTGCCGTGAGATTGAGCAGCAAATTTAGGTCAAAGGCCTATGTTTATGCAATGAATCAGAAATAAATTGAGTGGGGGGTACGGTAACTGATTTCCATTGCTATTGACGTCGTAGAAAATCTGAATTTCCTAAGGTAGCAGCTTCCTATTGTACGCCATCCAAAAAAAGTTGCAATTGCGTGCTTTAAAAACGTACGAATCACCGATCCAGAAGAAACCCTTAACTTAAAGGGGCTCGAAAACTCGTGAATTTCACGGCTAAAAATAAAAGCAGCGGAGGTTCTGCGCATAATCGGGGGGATCCAACTTTTTTTCTTAGAACCTAATTCTCAAATATCAATAGCGGCATCAGCATTTTTAAACTGTTTTTCTTCTATTCCGAAACGTGAAAAATACCAATTTTTTTCAAAAATATAGATTTTCCGACCAAAAATGACCGATTTTTACCAAAATTTCGGATAGTTCAAATTTTTTAAGAGTTTTTAGATATGTATGATTCTAGTATCTATTTGAAATCAAGTTCGGCTTTACTAAAAACACTGCCTATTAGTTATTGTACGTTTCTAGAATACGAAAAACTTCGAAAAGTTTTCATGCGACCGACTCAGAATTTCAATCAAATTTGAAGATATGCGCGATATGATATCAAAAATAGTGTAAAATCGCGTAGACACCCCAGAACGTTCAAAACGGGCCCTCAAAGTGCAGTATGTTCTTGGTTCGAGTAACACTGGTTTCAGAAGCCCTACTATACGTCTCTAGAAGAGGCGGCAACAGGCGCGATAGAGGGGGAGGACGAGGATGTGCCCTCATCCTCAGTGCCGAGCCGCGAGAAAATTCGGTTACGGCCCAAATGGACGGGGTCGCGAAGACGATGGCCGCTGAGAGCCGACGCCGCCAGGGGGTGACGATGGACACAGAAGGCCAACGGGGAGGGGGAGAAGAGGCTCGCGACCGAATTACCAGCCCCTTCTACCCGGGGCCCTAAAAAGCGGATGTTGGGTGAATTGGTGGGTGGCTATAAGGTTGTGGCCCATCTGTGGTATGAGGGAGATGTACGAGCAGACGTTTAGCTATACCGTAGTCGGGGAGGTGGGAATGGGGGGGGGGATGTTGCGGTATAAATCAAAAATTCTGAAAATCGCCTGTGGACAAAAATGACGGAAATGAGCCTAGAGGCCGGATTAAAAAAAATTATGCAAGTAACTTATAGTCTTAAATAAGTTAAAGAAGTCAAGTTATAAAATTAGATAAATGTATAAAAAATATGAAAAATTATTCAAACCAATTTGGCATCTTTTGAATATTAGTGTGTCCGTTAATGTAACTGTTAATTATAATCCCAAATAAAAGTTATAATTTATTTTTGCCCTTTTCCATCTTAAAATACCCTCCGACCACCGAAAAACGATACCCTGATAGCCGGAAAACTAGAGGAAGGGCATTACCAGCGGGGAAGAAGCTACATCCCCCCCCCAAGCAAGCCCCCTCTCGGCAACAAAAAGGTGCAATATGACAGATTGGTGGCGACAGGGCTCTCAGGCGGCCCGGCCGAAGACCCAGCGCTCCCCCTCGCCCAGGGGCAAGGGCCAAAAATGGGTGGATGAGAGGGTGCGCCGGTGGGAAGAAGTCGGCCACGCGGCCCTTACGCTGAATACCTAAACGACATTCTCAACCCAAAGAAAGCTATCCAAATAGGGTAAGCTATAGGGATTCTAGTGACAACATCACTTTAGAGACAGAGAAAACGGAAATTTTTCGGCCGATCCAGATGAGCAATTTTGTCGGTTCTTTCGCATTATCGGGGGGATGAAAATTTTTTTAGAATACAATTGTTAAAATATAAATGGCGGAAGTATTTCTAAACTGTTTTTTACTATTCCTAAGCGTAAAAACTGTACAAATACTTTATTAAATAAAAAATAGATTGTTCGGACAAAATGGCAGTTTTTTTACAAAAATTCCCTCTATAAAAAAGTTGAAAGTTTTCTGATAGTTTTTCCAGTTTAGATCTAGTTTTATTTTACCAACACATCATGAAAATACTTCATATTAAGTCACTAGGCATTTCTAGACTTGCACAAAAAGACCAGTCAGCTATCAAAGTCGCGTCAAACACTGAAGATCAAGACATCTCCAGCTCGGCACCGGCACCGGAAATTACTCTCGCTACAATCTTTCACCCCCGCGAGCCCCCATTCTTTGCACGTACAGCGGGTATTGTCAATGTTTTTTTCCTGGCTGACCCATCGGGCGGATTATCCACACAGAATTGCCGGGCGCCCCGTAATTCAGCGCGCTGTATGGGCCCCCTAAATATTTCGGGCTGGCAACAATGGGGAATTATTGGATTACCGATCAAAAACAAGTTACGGTAGTATACGGTATTTTTCGCATTATGTTCAAAAAGGGCTAATCTTGGGTGTACGTTTTGTTTTTTTGTAGTCTTGATGGCTAAAAGTTAAAATCGGATTTGTTCGGGACAAAAGGAGGTTCGGGTCCGTTAGCGCGGGGGAGGGGGTCTTGTCGCAGATTTTGTTCGGGTTGGCTATAACGCGATACAATGGTGCATGCAAATATACTAAGATTTTTTAAAATGCTGTAGTATAAAATAAAAATGGCAAAAGAATAAAAAATAATGCT
>CATQJA010001393.1:0-16526 GCA_958295435.1 Mesorhabditis spiculigera
TTCAAATCCATGAAATAAGTGACGGTCGCACGTGACCATACGGACACCATTTTCGGCGCCTTTCGGCGACATTTCAGCATCCCCTTTCCAAAAAACCCGGACCTGAATTGGCGGCCCAATTGAAATTACTACCTTCCCGTTTTGTAGTGGAAAAACCTCGCGTTTTTTCCACGCCATACCCGCCTCACTATTATTAATGCGCGGAAAAAATTGGGCAGGAAGCCAATTAGCATCCCGTTTCTCACACCGATTATTATCGCTGACCACAATTTTCCCGGGCCGACGCCTCTGAAACAACGGAAGATTTTGGCCGCGAGGTTTTGGCTGCAAGAAAGGGTTAATTTGGAGAGGTTGTGAGGAATGGATTCAAGATTTGGACCGGGTTCAAAAGTTGATAAAACGTCATTGGACTTTATAAGGAAAATACCGCACCATAATTCCAGGATCCGAACATTACAGTAGTTTGTGCCTCTCTAGCGCTCCCTCCCGCTCTATCTCTCTCCCCGCTCCCTTTCTCTTTCGCTCTCTCTCTCTCTCTCCCTCTCTCTCTCTCTCACTCTGAGTCTATCTCTATCGCCTTCGCTATCTCTCTCTCTCTCTCTCTCTCTCTCTCTTTATCTCTCTCGTTCTCGCTCTCTCTCGCTCTCTCTCGCAAGCCAGAAGCCGTAATTTGCAACAAATAAAAGAGCTGTGATTCTGCGGCCGGGGGCTCTCATGGTAATTTTGTCAAAAGCTCTGCTTTGCCGCCGGAGCAAGTGATTACAAACTGAAAAGCTCTGGCCACCGTAGCGTTTTTTCTTCTACTTAACACGGACGGGATCATTCTTGTATTGCTGATTGCTCATTGCGTTTACTCGACAGAGCTCGCTTCCGGCATCGCTGATGCTGGATTTGAGGCAGTCAACGACCACTTGACGCTTCTATCGACGGCTTGTTACTGGCTGTTATTTGACGGCTTTTACATAAGTTACGTCCTACTAGTTTCTGCTCTCCGATAAAGCAACTACTTTCATTGCGCTTGGGTGCGGTAATGCGTATTGGGTAGTTTTTTGGGATTTTTGGTTTTTCGGGATTAGGGAATTTCAAGAATTATTGTTGTATCCTCTTGTACCTCGCCTCTGTTCCTATTCTTTAAAAAATACTTCCTTCCGATCCGTCAATTTTTCAACATTTTCCACCGTAATTCTCCCTCCTATTGCCCAGCTGCCAATTCTCAGAAAATTCCAACGCCAGTGGCCATTTCCCACTTTTCCCACTGCAAAAGCACCCAATTTTGTGATGGCTTCCGGCCAGCCGCGAGCACCGAAAAGAGACGCCGTGGTCAATTTTCCGATAATTGATCTCAAAGTGGAGCGGTACAGACGAATAGTCAGACAGACAGACACCAATTCCCCGCACTCATAATGACTTTCCAGAGCAGTAAAAGTTAGTGGCTATCCGGCTCTTCTTGGGACTTTGGGAGGGGCAGGAAAAGTGGAAGATGGCCCACCAGGGGTCCACCTAATGGGCCTAATGGGGCCCACACCGATGAGGGGGCAACAATTACTGGTGCCGATGAATTACCCCAGTTTTGAGGGGGATGGGACAACCACTTTCACGTCTGGGTCTGGGGTTACGGTGGAAAATTGCTATATAGCGCGGCGTAGCTCTAGTTCCGAATTTGTCTTTCCTTACGGGTTTTTGTTTACTTACGTTAACGCGTCACTTAACGTATTGTTGTTAAAACGGCCGGTTTAGGATCTTTTAAAGTCAGTTGGAAGCGTAAGTTCGACGCCTTTCGATGACTTGGTCTCGATAAGCCTGGATCGCGTCACGCCCTTCAATAGCATTTTTAATAACGTTTGCCGTCGGCTCGCATATCCGTTATGTGGCGTGGCGCGTAGCTGCCGATAGAAATCGGGGATTCTGGCGCTTAACGACTACTTTAATGACAAAAATATCTAAAAATTTCCATAAAAACCATTCTAAAATCGGGTTTTCCCAAAAAACCGGGGTTTTTTGTGTTTCTTTCCTTATACAAAGGTTTTTCCTTCCGGTATCATGCAGTAACTCATTCGGTTGGATGCGAAAATGAATCTTTTTTCTCGACTTCGTTCAAGCCTCGGAAAATCTTGGTGTAAAAAATTAGTTTTGAGTGGTGACGGATATCAATACCAATTTTTTGCGCATCGAAATTTTAGATGTTTCCAAACAGCAACGAAGTTTCGTGGTTTTTCTCCGTAGGCATAGCTTTCTTGGCTTTCTGTTTGTTTCTGCCGTTTAATTACCAGCTGCCTGCTCTTTCCTTTTAATGCTTACTGTGGCAGTTTTAGCATTTTCCGCCCACTCGTTCCTGCCCCTGCAAAAATGCCGAGCTCTGGGCCCAATAACCTATACTGCACCCCGAAATTACCGTATCAGCCCCTCCACAAATAATGAGTAATATCCCAAAACACCACTGACACTTCCATTCGAATGGGCAAGATGGCGAGAAGCAGATAGCCGTGAAGGGGTTAATAAATACAGAGGGTGGAGATCAGGCAGTCCTTGACACTGTCCATCTCACCTGGCTCTTCCCCGTTGCTCTCTCTCTCTCTCTCTCTCTCTCTCTCTCTCTCTCTCTGTCTCTCTCTCCCAACCAGCGAGCTTTTGCCCCAGGCATGACCAAATACCGATTGTGTCATTAAGGAACCCCTAAAGGCAATCGGAATCGCGTATCCTAATAAAACAGCTGCCAGCCACCTATGGTTAGATTTGGGGGAGCGATCGGCCGATAAAGAATTTCGTTCGGTCTGGCATTCGAAAAGCTGTTTATCAGGACCAGAGAAGCATGGCAATTGCATTATCGCCTTTCATGCTTGTTTCCAGCCCCGCGACACCCAACGCGAGCACACTACCGAAAGGCCGCCAATGATGCCAAAAAATTAGGGGCATATGGACGGGTTGCGTGTTCAGGTGGCATACAAATCCGTAGTGAATCGACGGTCCGTTCCTTTTCCGTCAGACCTGCCGGTCCCTTTAATGTGCTGGCAAGACAAATCATCTGTTGCAGCTTTTTGAGTCAATCAGGGATCGGAATCAGCATAGCCTTTTCTGAGACTAGCATCAGTCACTAAAAAGCTAAATTCAACTCCAAAAGGTCGCCACCGGCCGGTGATGCACTGCTGTCTGCGATTTTGCTATGAATTTTCTTTAAAAAATGTCACAAATTTTTTGATTTTTAGGATTGTTATCTAAACAAAACATTTTTGTGTTCTTAAAGAAACGAAAAAATATTGATTATTCCGGCTTGATTCAATTCGAAAGCCGGCTTCTTTATTTTGCCGCCGTCGTCAAAACCAGAGCGTTTTTGCGAGTTCGAAAACAGCCCTTTCTCCTTCAGTGGACTTCAAGTCGGGCCTCGCCTCCTGTCTGGCCAGATCCTTCGACAACGAGATACAGATCTACCTTCATAATTCTCCCGTTAATCCACGCCCTCCTTCCGGAAACTATCGTACCCCCAGCCAGCGCGCCTGCTGCCCTCTGTTTGCCATGCAATTAAGAGCAGAAGGCCCCCCTCGCGGTGGCGGGCCGGTGATTGGGGCTGGAAATTGAGAGCTTCTGCCTCCTCCCCCTCGTGCTCCTTTCGGTCTTTCGAGAGCTTTCACGCCCCTCCCAATTCCCCTATCTTGCTCCTAATGACCAAATCGCGGTGGTGTTGGGTGGGAGGATGGGTTCAAGCCCCGCCCTCGGCAGCCAATTCGGCAATCTCCTCCTCCTTGTCTGTATATGCACACAGACAAACACACCCACCCACCCCAACCACTTTGGGGGTCTCTTGATGACCGCAAGGGGTAGTTGATGAGGGTACCGTAACCCAGAATGGCTCAATTACGAGTGAAATCTGATGATTTTTGGGTAATTTTTAATGGATTTTTATTCTTGCCGAAACCCATACGTACCTACCTACCTAGCCCGGTATCTCATCCGCTGAATCATTACCGTACCCTAGTAACTCGAATTTTTGGCTAAATTATCTTCTTTTGAGGTTATTTTCGACGTTTATTAACTCTTGTCGATACATATCTCTCGGAGTACTCCGGTACTTGCTGTTTTAACAGATTACCGTAACCTTCAATGGCTTGATCTTTCGGTAACTTTTAAAGGTCTTTGGGGATTTTTTTGATGTTATATGACATGGGCTACTCGATTCCGCAACAGTGTTCTGACGGCTTCTCTTTCTCTCTCTCTCTCTCTCTCTCTCTCTCTCTCTCTCTGTGTATGACTCTGTCATGTTCTCTCTCTCGCTCTCTCCTTCTCTTGCTTATTTTATGAACGGATTATGGTAGCGGATCGCAACGGGAAAATTTGGGGTATATGAAGCAGTTTACCCATTTTATGTAAATTACTGGCACATTTTCTTATTGTTTCAGTATTTTAAAAGTCTGAAATTTTTTCTTTCGAAAAAGAGTTGTTACATTGTGTCCAAGAAGTTCAAATCCGAGTTTCAGCAATTACCACCTATTTTTCCCAATCCCACAAAACCCCTAATAAATCCAGGCCGGTAGCATTTTATACCCCCAAATTATCAACTCGAAATTCCGGAAAAATTTTCCCAAATTTAAAATTTTTATTTTTCAGAGAATTAGGGGGTCCAAGCGGGGGATCGGCTGTTTGGCCCATTGTCTATTGTGGGCAAATAGCGCCAGATTGTAAAGCAATAACTTGGCCCGCTCCAGACTGGGGGCTATTATATGGACAACTGGTTAGCGATTTCGGGGGCTTAGCCAGTCGTTACCAGCGCCTAATTCTTCGGATTAGTGTTCTAGCGAAATCGCGTATGGGTCACGGTATCTGGGGCCAGGATTTAGATTTTAATTTTGAGCAAGGTCACCTGTAAGACCCAAAGTTCGAAAAACCTTGAAAATAATCTTTTAATCTTTTCTAAGAAAAATAAGTCTAAAATATCAACCTTCGCCAAATAAATAAAATAAAAATAATAGTAAATAAAAGTCATTAGAATGCATATTTGATCAAATCAACCATTTTAAAGGGCAGTAGATCCTCCGCAATTGCACTCTACTGAAATCAAACTTCAAAAGTTCTGCTTTTCCTTCAATTTTTCCGCTTCAAAAACTGGAAAAAATGTAAGGCTTTGCATAGCGTCTTCCGATTAGGCTTGCTTTGAAACGACTTGATTTTTTGGCTTAGTGGCAATTTTATGTTTCAGTTAAATGAGCTTTAAGAAATCCTTAACCTTACTCGGCTCTATGTCGATTCAGTTTCTTCTAAACTTCGTGGTTTTTCGATTATAAAACCGTGATCCGACTTTCCAGATGGTCGAAGGCAAACGCCCGTCCATCTTCTCCGTGGCCTCCCTCCTGAAGAAGGACGACGACGAGAAGCCGAGATCCGATGCGACGCTCCCGATCGGCATCGGCATCCCAGCCACTCCGGGCACTTCCGCTCCTATCCTATCTCCGATTGGATTCCCCCTAAAATTCGGCACCCCGCCCTTCGATCCGACGTTTTTCTTCTTGGCTCAACAAAGGTAAGTGACCTCAAAATACATTCTAAAGGAACAGTGACATCAAAAGTAAATAAAATCACGAATTCTCTTCCGAATTCAAGATCTTGCAAGTACTTGAAAAGGACAGTCCCACCAAAAACTGAGCGCAATAATCGACAATTTACCAGAACTCCAAATTTTTAAAAGCGGTTTAAAGGGACAGCGACACCAAAAGATCAAGAAAAATCGGGAGATTTTCAGATTGTCGATGCCATCCACTTCCGATTCGTCTCCCGATTCCTCAGCTTCATCCCCTCAACCTGTCCCGACTTTTCCTTGGATGCTAGGGAATTCCAGCCGATCTGAATCTTCTCCTAGTAAGTTTCAATTACAATTTCATATCATAAAGCTAGGCAAGTAAAGTTGTAACAATTCTCGTAAGTTATTAGAAAGATTAAAAAAATTGCGTGACGCTTTGTAGCCCCCGAAGAAGCCCAGCTGGCCATCGGGCTCAACAAGTGCATGCTGAGAAAGCACAAGAGCAACCGGAAACCGAGGACACCGTTCAGCACACAGGTACGCGCCCCATGAGTTCTAAAAACTAAATAATTTTTCCAGCAACTCGTCTCGCTTGAGCGAAAATTCCAACAAAAACAATACCTCTCCATAGCTGAACGCGCCGAATTCAGCACGTCCCTTGGGCTGTCCGAGACGCAAGTAAAGATCTGGTTCCAGGTGCGTTTCTTGGGGTTAATGGGCGCCCAAACGAGGAAAAATTAGTTTATATCAAAAGTATAAATTTCGACATTTTATAATTATTTTTAATTGCCGAAACTACCGTAACCGAGCAATGCTACAAATTATTTTGAGAGTTTTCAAAAAATCTATTTTGAAATGTTAATTTGCAAGCCTGACACGTTATTTTCCACTTTTACAAATTTTCCCAGCAAATAGTCTCTGAATTACAGTTCCTAATTCGATTATGTTATCAATTCCGGCAACCGGTCGCGTATAGCTTGCCCAAGGTACCGTACGCCATCGGCTCAAATATTCACACCCCCCCCAACATTCCTAATCCGATAAGCTATCAAATTAACGGGTGCCCCAGATACCGTATGCCATAGCCTCGGATCTCACACATTGTCTCTATAGATTTGATCACACTCGCGTAACCTGGTATTAGTGTCGGGTCCGGCGGTCTCGATTTATTGAAATGACGGAGCTAGTGAAAGATATATAGAGATACCCTAAGCGTATCATTTTCTCTCCTCTCTCTCTCTCTCTCTCTCTCTCTCTCTAGCCTCTCATCTACCCCGAGGACACACTTCAAGGCCACCACAATACCATGACTGCCCTCGGGTTATCTAGCCCTGTAGGGCCCACACCATATGGTGATGGCGGGGCGTTAGAAAGGGGCTGGATAGTGAGTAGATGGACAAGTACCCATGGTAAAATGATCCCCTCGGGTGATAGTTTAGCACCTTTTATGGCCCGACACAATATGGGTGGAGGGGGCGATAAGGACAAGTGTTTTTTTTTGGCAGAGATTTGGGGACAGGTGTGAAAAAGTAGGGGTCGGAAGTGGCGGTCACTGATAATTTTGCGAAAAGTAAAAGCAAAACCGGAATAGCAAGGCTGTCATAACATTTAGAACTACAAAATGCAACAAGCGCAAAGTAGCTGTTTGAAAGGGACCGACTCGAGAATTTTAGGTTGAAAATTGGGATTTAAAGATGGTTTAAAGAAGATTTACAGATGATGTGCTATGCAAATCTTTCGAACAGGTGATTTTTTAAGCATATGATTTTTGGTTATAGAAACGATAAGTTATCATCTTCGGCGCAAACCTTTTAATCAACAGCTTATTTGCGCCTTGAATTGAGTATTAGTCGATGGATCGGGATGAAAATTTGCGTGATTATTTTAGGCGCTTCTTCAGATGTGTTGGAAAAACAGTCTGGTTAATTGGCTAGAAAGTAGCGAAAACGAAACAAAACTTGAAATAAGGTATATGTTTAAAACGCGCTTTTAAGAACGGCATAGTTAGTTTAGCTAATTAATGGTATCCAACATATTCCCCAGAAAAAAGCTGAATCTATGAGACAAAGTCTACATATTGAAATTGCGACACTACGACATTTTCGCCATAATGAATTTCGACGTTATTGATTTTCGTAGCGTTTCTGCTCTGGCCATGCCAAGTTTTGCAACCTGTCTACCGTAGCCTTCTCTTAGGCCCTTATTATCTCCATTATTTCATTCCTCCCCAAACCTTTGTCAGATCTCTACAAACATCTTTCCCCTCCATATGTCTCTTCATTCGACACAAACCAACGGGGGTTTAGGATCGGGCTATGGGCACACACAGCCAAGATGAGAAATTTGCTTTGTCTTTTCGCGGGCTGGGCTGCCACCCAGGACCCAATCAACACATCGTGGAGAGTGCGCGAGAAGAAACCACAGCAGGTGGTCAGCCAAGAGTTGCGGGGCTAGGCGCTTTCTCCACGCGACCGAGCCCTGTTGCTCCTCCTCATATGAATCCCTCACGTCTCAGGAATTCGACTCCCCGGGTACCCGCAATAGCCCGCGAAATGAGGAATCCGTCGCAGCCTCCCTCAACCTCGAGTTCATTGGGCCAGGCGCCAGATGGGGGATAATCGGCGGGGTGGGGGGGGCTTGGCAGCTACCGTAATCGCGTGGGGTCGTGGAGGAGCAAATTTACAGCATAGCGATTGTGAGAGATAATGAAAATCTCTATGAAGAAGCGTTAATTTGGAAAGCTACGTCTGCCTACAGTAATCACGGGTATTGTATGCCGTCTTCAGTTACTAATTTTGGGATTTTTAGTATTTTTCCAAGCTTTCCTATATAATGTCGAAATGCCATAATGTCGGCATTTCAGAGGTACCCTAGTTTTTGAATTTCTTCCTACCGATTTTTGGCATAGCATAGCACGGCTATTGCAGGAAATATGTGCATGTAAACCTCGACTTCACGAATTTCGAAATTGTGAATTTAGCGTGATGAATTCCGAAATTTTGAAGTTTGGTATATAAATAGGACATTTTTAAGATGACTCTTTGTAAAGAACCCGTTTTCTCCAAAAAGCCGTAATTTAATGCGTAATTTACGTGTAATTTCACCAAGAAAGCGAGCAAGCTTTTCATCAAAATTTTCGCAAGATCCGGTCCGCAGGCTGTTGCGCCCAAAAAACCGTTGGTTTGTCATTTTTGAGCACGATTTTACCGCCGTAATAAGTTACATTTCGTAGTTTTAACATTTTAAGCTTGCTCTCTTTGCCAACTTTGATTCCCCGATCTTTACCTATGCCAAGTTTTCCAAAAAAACTCCCCCAGCGCTCTGCGCGCGAATCCGCGGCGCATCTGTCGAGAAAGAAATCGACGCGGATGATGGGGTGCAAATAGGCGGATTATCGTCGTTCCAATAGCCCATCCATCGTCCAATACCCCCCCCCATCACACATCCAATTTATTGTTTCTCTTCCCCCAATAGCCGAGATATTCGGGTCGTAAACGCCTGCTGCAGCATAAGGGGACCATTATTACCAAAGAAGGCCCCGGAGGATTGGACAATCAAATAAAGGACTCATTACACCGGCAGGCTTCATCTGGATCTAGGAAAATCGAAAAAATTGCTTTAATTATACGAATACGGTTTATTAATTGCCGTATGGTAGCGGATTTCAGTATGTATTTAGAGGTCAGGAACTCTGATTTCGACTTCTAGCACGTGGTAGATCGGCGCAATAATAGCAGCTTGCTTTCAAAATGCCGAAAATCGCCCCGTCAAAATTTCGGAGCTTCAAAATACATAATGTTCAAAAGCAGAATGCCACAAATTTCATATTATTGAAATTTCAGGATACCGAAACCTTCAGAATGTTCAAATTTACAAAAGCAAATCCGCCGGATAGCAAAATCCCCATATTCCATGCAAATATTTCGGTATTTTGACATCGCGTACGGCGAGTCGCGCGTTGCGTGTTGCGGTTTAAATTGTAACAGTAATTGTAACAAAAATTTATAGCCAAAAATCATCGTTTGGACTTACCCACCCCTTTAAGAAGCTCTAATGCGAATTCGGGAAAATCACGTCATGAAAAAATCGTGGTCCTATCTGCTTAGCCAATTTCTCGTACTGTAGCCCGGGTTCCAGCTCGATTCAAAACTCCGTCCCAATCCTATCGCCATTTCAGTGGCCCATAGATCTCCCGGAAATCCAAACTTTCACCCCCGGTGGTCCTCGCGGTAATTTTTCCAAGTGTTCACCAGCCACGAGTCTGTGCTTGATTTGTCGTGCAGATGCTTTTCTAGCTCTCTCTCTCGCTCTCTCTCTCTCTCTCTTTCTCTCTCTCCCTTCCCCTCTCTCTCGCTCTCTCTCAATCCATTTGTCTTTCACCCACCCGCACCGTCACCCCCGAAGAATAGCCAATCCCTCCGGGGTGGTCCAAAATCGTTCCACCACCATCCAACTGCCGAACGTTGCGCAACCGACAGATTGTCACACCACAAAATCCAATGGGGCCCGGCGCCCAAAATCGTGGCCATGATTGCCCCATTTGCCTAATTAGAATGAGAGGGAGGGGGTAATTTGATTGTCGATCGGTGTCCAGTGCAGCTTTCTTGGCATGAAAATGGGACAATTAGCTTTTGATGCCCGTTATTCCCTTATGGAAGTTTCACCGGCTTAAGCATAACGTCATTGAATACTTATTCTGGCGCCTTAATCTAGCAATGTCTCATAACTTCACAACATGCATTTTTGTAGTGTTCATAGTATCATATTGGCTAAATTTCAAGCACAAAAACTACACCGAAAACCTCAAAAAATCGTAAAAAGTATAAACGAAAGAAAAACCGCCGGATTTTTGCTTGAAAACGACATTTTTGATAGCTTTACGTTATGATATCTACCGAATTATGAATAACACCAGCTGCAGGCGGCTGGACTTCGGGCCACCCCCTTGCGCTTTCAAAGTTAAATAGAATAATTTAAACGAAAGCTTTTTCATAGTTTTGTTACCGGTCGGGGGTATCTGGCCGCGCTCTATCCGAATCCGAAGAGAGCTAAGCTCTAGCTCCTTTCCCCTTCGAGTTGAATCCGGAACCTTACAGACAGAGACCACAGCAAAATTATTATAGTCGATTGATAATCATTGAATAAAGGTTGATTTCCGCTATATTTTAATACAACTTAAGATATACCTTTCCAGAACCGCCGCGCCAAGTCGAAGCGCCTCCAAGAAGCAGAGGTCGAGAAGGTCAAATTCGCCCAGGCCAGCGCCCTCGCCGCGGCTGCCGTCGCGCAAGGCGACAAGAGTTTTCTTTTTGGCTATTCCCCACCATGGTAAATTTTAATTGTAAGAAACAGTCATCTTGAAACCTCTAAAATTTCAGTTAGTCAAAGCCCAAGAAATCAAATTTTATCAAGAATATACACATTTTAATGACTGTTTCGACTTCAAATTCCACCCTCTCGATTTCCCTTATCTTACCTCGTTGAGCTTTTCAAGACAAATATACAAATTTCCTCTCATATTTTGTATTTTACTTTGACATTTCGTTATTCAAATCTTACCATAAAATCTCTTTGCTTCTCACATATCCTTTTTGTAGCAATCCACGCCTCTATTTGCATATCTGTTTAGCTTGTACTTTAAAGGGACTCGGAAGAGATCTTTTTTTCCGTTAGATTCAGTGCTTAGATATGCATTTGTGCTTATATTAAGAAAGCTTAAAAAGTATTTCTTGGAGCCCCAGTCCCTTTAAAACCCCAAGCTCAAAACTATATTTAGCCCTTTATCACTTTTAATCCCGTCATTTCTGGTATCTTCGCGTGGAGACAGAGCTTGGTTGTGATTTTGCCCTATTTTCGTGTTTCCCTAATTTCAGCTAATCGGTGCTTTTGCAATATTGCGCGGGGGGGGTGATTTTTCCTTTACTTTACATACTGTTAGTATGTGTACTAATAATGGCATTTTGCAGGATTAGCTTAATGATCTCAAGCACATAAAAATAGAAAACGCGCAACCAAAAATTTGAGTTTATGATCTTAAAGGTTTGAAGATTTTTAAACATCATATTTTGCCATTGGCTTAAAATATGTCAATTTTTACGCTTACAAAAAGTTGCAAAAAATTAATAACCAGTTTTCTAAATGTCTTTGAAAATTGTAAGCGAAAAAATCCTCCACCGATATTGCACAAGAACCGATAATTTTTCACTCATCAATCCTCTCATTTCCGTTTGATTGCTTGATTGCGCGCCCTGGTTTCGAGATGCGACCGACCGCCGCCCACCACTGACTGTTCCGCTTTCCCCCAAATTTACGGCTATTGTTAATGGGGGGTGATTTCGGACGGGCGGGAATTGGGGTGGATTGACCGGATCCGGGCCTAAAAGTGGCCGGCGCCATCTCGGCTAATTACCCGCAAAAAAATGACGAATGCCCCGTAGCGCAGCGCGGATTGGGGGGAATTTCGCCGGAGAGGTTTTGGAAAATTTGCGAAAATTTTGAGGGACTGAGACCAAAACAGATCATTTTTATGAGATTGTTCAAATCAACAAACCTTCAAACCCGATCCAAAATGCTGATTTCTCCAAGACAATAGCCGTAACTTTTGCCAATCCCGCCCCTAGTCCACTACCCCTTGATTCTCCGCAAAACTCGCAATTTTTTCAATTAAAAATTTTCCACAAATTGATGATTTGTGTTCACGTGAACTTGTGAATTTTTGTAATCCATTGCTTCCTTGTTGTTGCCATGAAAATAAATCTTGATCGAACGGAAAAGCTCGAAAAACTACACGCAGAAACATGCACTCCCTCACTTTCTCGCTCTCTCACAACCTCACTCACTCACTCACTCATTCACTCACTCATTCTCTCTCTCTCACCCTCTCTCTCTCTATCTCTCTCTCTCTCTCTCTCTCGCTCTGTCCCTCCGCAGAAACAGTCAGTTTTCTACACTCCGCTTAGTTCCACCAGACTCTAGACTCTTTCAACCAGACTTCCACTTCCGCTTCTAACCGTTGAATCGTTTACTGCAGTAGTATATGTAGACTTCTGTCCAGCGATTACTGCTGTGGCATGACAGGGCAGGCAAACCAAAAGAATCTTTATTCCAAAAAAAGAGCACCGTAGCCCGTGATCATACAAAAAAGACAACACGTATCGTAAACAATAATCCAGAAAATTAACTAGAGGACACCAAATCAAATATCACAAAGCGGATCGGAGGAAAGCATAGTCGTATTTCGGGTTCATTGGTTCATCCTCAAGCCGGTGTCGAGTCGCGCTGGATGAAGCTGTAGGGAAGAGCTTCGTTGTAGGCCTGCAAATAGCGGTGTAATCCATGTTGAATCAAACCGCTAAGAGAAATTATGAAGACTAAGGATTACGCTACTCCCCCCTCCCCCCGTTAACCGGAAAGAACCAGGATTGCTAGCCATTGTCGAAGCCTGGGCTCTGGCCTGTTAACGGGAGGGGGGGGGGGCAACGAGCAACCAACCCTTGGGTCCCAGCGGTAAGGATGAAGTTGCCCGGGAGTGTGATCGGGCTCGGCACCCTCGAGCAGCAGATCGTAGCGGCTGAGCTGGACGAGGTACGGCCGGTTTGCCTTGTGGGTGGAGTAAACATCCTGAAGGCCCGAGCATCCCTCGTCCGGATCGTATTCCGGTGCCAAACGCTTCAGATGCATTCCCGGAATCAGCTTGCCGTGTAGCTTGCCTCCATCGAGTACCGGGTGGAAGAGCACCTAAGAATTCCAGTAATAACACTGATTCATGGTTCTTTAGGATTCGCGGCGGGCCGGAACCAATTTTTCCTGCCGGCGGTTGGCCTAATATAGAATTATGACACGTATAGCGTGGTTTTAAATTGTTTCAGTAAATTTTAAGCATATTTAAATTCGAAAAACTTGCAAAAAAATTAGAAAATGTTTGAAAAAGGCCGGAAATTCGGTCATTTGGTCAAAAGTTCAATTTCGACGTCAAATTAAATTTAACTTAATACTACACATTATTACTAAATTAATTCGCCTTAGTACTATATTTAATACTAATTAAATAGTATTAGTAAAGATTTTAATAAAAACTATACAAAGCTAATTAAAATTTGTATTGTTGTTATGCTTAGGACTATACAAATATTGGGAAATTCCGGACTCATAGGAAAAAGTATGTTCACACCCGCTAACAAAACGGCCACCCCCGATATTACACAAGATCTGGTAGTATCTGGCTGGAATACACGGACTCAAGCCAATTTCCTATTGTCCGTCAGAGACACTCACATGAATGATCATGCCGGTCTCCAACGGGCGCTTGACCACGGCTCCTGCCCAATTCCACAGCTTGATCAGGTCGCGCTCGTTGTTGTCCGGCGACCAAACAAGACGAAGCCGTGGGCCACCCATTGGCAGAAGATGGCGTAGAATCGGTGGGCCGGCATTGTTGATGACGAATTCGTAGTAGCCGTTCTTCGAGTCGGCGGTAGCGGTTCCGTCCTTGTAGATCTCGAGCCACGCCGGCTTCTTCCACGCGTCCTTCTTGTTGTCCACGATCAACTGTTGCACGTGTTGTGACTTGATCAGCTTCAACAGTCCGGGCCACGTCTCCTCGTGCGACTAAAGGGATGGTGAAGTGGGAGAATATTGGACAATCCTACCCAACACGGAATTCGCATCTCCCAGATCTTCGGGAAGGACAAGTCTTCGGGGTAGTCGGTGATCGTGGGGTCGAGGTGGAGGGTTCGGACGAGCTTGGCACGGTTGAGGAAGAACTTCGTCGTATTTTCGTCGTACTTCCTGCCCTCTAGGCGCACCTCGGTTCTCTTCGATCCGTCGGCTTGCAGTACGCCCCGGATCGTCACGCGGTGCAGCCTGGAAAAAGTATGATATGGTGATCTTTGTTAAAAATCGATTATATTTATTTATTTAGATATGCGACTACTTTTCTAAGGATCCACTTTTTTATATAACTAGCTAGGCGTTTTTTAACCCTTTTTGGCTATTTAAAATTGGAAAACCCTGCAATTAACTTAACATTCAAAATTAATTAAAATTAAACAGATTGAAAGTTGCACAAAAATATGATTCGTCATTCAAAATTTCGACTCAAATGTTTTTGCTGTTTCACTTGAAGCCTAGTTCAATTTTCTTACAAACGCTTTTTAAAAGACCTGGTTCTTACGCATTAACGGGGGGGGGGAAGAACCTTTTTATAAATCTAGAAATGCCTAGTGAATGAGCAAGTTTTCTGAGAATGCTTTTCCAGTAGGGGAAACAACATATTTCAACTAAAAAAACCAGGTAATAGGAATAGTAAAGAACATTTCGCAAGATTTCTACGATTAGTATTCGAAAAAGTAAGTAAGAAAAAGTCCCCCCCCCCCCCGATGATGCGAAAGAACCATCAAAGTCAATTTTAATTCCTACGTGAAATGCGGGTGGACTTTGCGGTGGGGCGTGTGACGGAATCGCGGGAACGCCTTGACGGCCGAGATGAACGTCTGCGCGTCGAGCGGGCGTGTGATGTTGAGGAGCATCTCGCGTGGCAGATCTTCGAGGCCACGGCAGCCCGGCACGATGTCGCAATAGATGCTTTGCTAAAGACCCGGAATTAGCAAAGAAAATCAAAGGTATGCTACGCGGGGGAGACAATTTTACGCGGAGGGGAACGACTGTTGGGGCCGAACTAGCCATTTTTTTGGCGTTTATTTTTGCTACAAACACAGCTCTTAGCATATTTTTTGACGCTCGATCGAATGGCACTACAGAAATTTTGAAAAGATACCGAAAATGTCGAAAACTAGCTTTTAGCTTCTGTCCTCTTTGGAAAGCAGATCCAAAATAGGTTTTTGTCATAACTATTATATCTTATATTAATTTCAAATAAAATATAACTTTGTAGTATATTTTTTGAATTTTCTATCAACTGGCGTCCCTAAATGTCAAAAAAATAGCGAGAGCGCCGTAAAACAGCCACTCAACCCGATTTTCAAGCTTTATTTTTGTTCCTGTCATCACTTTTTTTTATTACAACACTTTGTGCTAAAAACCAAATTCTAATATATTGTTCAATCCTTCTATCTAGTGGCGTTGCGAAAACACCGACAAAATAACGAAAATATAGGAAAAGGCGTGTTTTTGCTAGTCCCAAACCTAACAATTTTACATATTTTATATAATATATTTAAAAGAATTTTACAACTATATATAAAAAATACCGAGGGAGAATTCCCGAGCAGAATGATCGCGTCACTGAAGCTGCAGAAGTGCCAATCGACCAGGAAGCTTCCGTTATGCTGCCAGCCCGTTCGGACCCGAATCCCCAAGTTTCGGGGGGCTGATGCCACCCCTCGCGCAGCTTTTCGTGGGCGCCGACGAGGCCGAGCAGCGAGGCGGGGTCGAGCGTCGTGATGATGTTGTTGAATGTCTTGGCCGGGAGCTGCAGAAACACTGAAAAAGATGCTGCTGATGGTGCTGCGCGACAGGATGGAGAACATGAGGTGCATGGGGTGCTGGACTGTTAGCAGGGGGAGGACTTTTTAAACTAAGGGTTAATCGCTAAGACCACCCGGGGATCAATTGTTCTGATTATTTTAGTAATGATTATTTGGTGAAGAATTTTATTAATGACTATTTTGGTACAATAAGTGTGAAATCGTGGTGGCTCAAATTAATTATTTATTTTATTAAAGAAGTACTTTGTTTATTTTCGTTAGCCTTTTGAGGTTTTCTTGTGTTGTGTTTGTTCTTTCCTGATTTTTTATGTTGTCTAGAGTTTCAGATTTTAAGTCATTGATTTTTACCAAAAGTTACCTGTTTTTTAAACTTGTATTACCATTACACATATTATGCTTTCTGGTATTACTTTGTTATTTACAAATTTTTTGACCAAAATTGCGTTTTTAGTAATGATTCCAGAAAGATTTACTTTAGTCAATATTTTAACAGATCTTTTTTATTAATATTTTTTATTATGGGAGTTTAATAAGAATTATATATTTAAGGTTTATTTATCTCAAGTACCTGCTCT
>CATQJA010001396.1:0-33601 GCA_958295435.1 Mesorhabditis spiculigera
CCCTTTAAAACACCCACATTCGCTCGTAGATCAGAATTTTGCTCTCCCGGAAGAAGTCTCATCGTACTTCCGTTGCCTCTAAAAGTGGATAATTATGATTTTTTTACTCGTCTATCCTTCTTTTCTCTCTCTCACTCTCTCGTTTTCTCCTTCCTTTCTCTATCTTTCGCGCTATCGTTTTTTCCTTTTTTTTTTCTCTCTCTCTCTCTCTCTCTCTCTATCTCTCGTTCTCTCTCTGTCTCTCTCTCTTCTTTCTTTCGTTTTCACTCACCTTCAAGGTCCCGTATCGAATTTTGGTCTGACTGGCAAGATCCGCCGTATCCTCAATCAGGGTCGTCATCCTTTTCAACCGTCAAAACGCAGGCCAGCTGGGCCGGGTAGGACGAGATGAGGATTTGGGTGAACATCCACCTGAAGTGGCAATGGTCTCTGCTAGCTTGCCCTCAAATCTAGTGCCTGCTAGCCTGTTCTGTCCTAAAAACCTTTGTTAGCCTTTTCTTTCCTAAAGCATCCCTGCTAGCCTGCTCTTTCCTAAAGAATCTCTGCTAGCTTGTCCTAATCTCTTACCAAATGACGGTGACAACTCGAGTAGCAGCAGCTCGCGGAATCACATCCGATCCTTGCTGCATCAACGACCCAACGGCGAACCATAGCGAATTCAGAATCGTGAATTGATTCTTCTGATTCTCGATCGACGGGTTACGCTCGTCAATCTTTTTCGATGTCGTACCTAAACGAATTGTCAAGCTAATGTTTCGTTATTGGCCTCTGCTATCTTGCCTCAGCAAGCCCGCGCTTGTCCGGTCGCTGCTAGCTCCCCCACTTACCATTCATACGTTTGAACTGAACGCAGAGCAGACATCAATGAGAGGTTTGGAAGGTGATCAGGTGGGAGGCCAGACGGTTAGGGAGAGCGGCTCCAGGAGGGTGAAGAGGCTTTTGAAGAATCCTGAAGATTAATTTAGAGCAGGCGGTGGCGAAGTCCTTTAGGAAAGGAGCAGACTAACAAGAGATTTTTGGAAAAGGGCAGGCTAGCAGAGATTTTTTGGAAAAGGAGCAGGCTAGCAGAGAAAATTTACCTCTTGCGATCGAGCCAGCAAAATCGAGATTCCGAGATGCATGAGAAGGGAGAGTGATCTGAAAAATTGAACAATTGGGGTTTATTTTCTGAATTCGGGTTTTTGACCGTAACTCACTCACCTATCACCTCCACCCTACTGTAGGTGATCGTCACCGCCGAGACGGACAGATCGGCTTCATGTCGTTGTGGGACCCCGATGATTCCGTTCCAGCGTCCGGATTCGTCTAGAAAATACCACCGATATTTTCTCGCCTCTCGCTCTCTCTCTCTCTCTCTCTCTCTCTCTCTTTCTCTCTCTCTTTCTCTCTCTCTCTCTCTCGCTCGCTTACCTCATTGATCCAGAAACTCCGTCGACCACCTCGATGATCATTTAGTTGAATTTGAGTACCTAAAAACTTAGATAGAACTTGGAGAGAGAGACCGGGCGAAGAAGCGAGATATAAATGCTGACCCGCGCCATCTCGTTGAGCAAATCGATGCAAGAACCCCTCATTGCTGCCCCTGGGCGTTTTTTCATCCGAACGGCTCTTCCACCAAATTGATTGATATTTGTAAGGCTTGCAATGCTGTTTTTGCTGTCGCATTGCCCCCCCCAAGCTTCTAATTCAATTTGTTCGAGAGCTTTTTTGGATTTTTGCGCGTTTCAGCTTCTTCAAAAGCTTACGACTTTTGGCTATGCTCTAAAAACCGGAACCCCTGCCAAATTCCACGTTTAAACGTGTTTTCCGAATTTCCCATTGTGCGTTGAACCCGGATTATTTCACGCAAAAAACCAGGCAGATGGTGGGCCGATCGGGCCGGCAGCGTCCGGTTTTTATGGCCAGCAAAAAGCCGACCATTTTCGGGCGACCACGTTATATTTTGGGCACTTCATAGGGCGTGAGTCCCGGCCAGTGACTACTTTTTGAAGTCTTTTGACAATTTGGCGTTACAAAGTCGCATTTTAAAGGCGTTGGGAAGTAAAAATAGTGAACTACGAAACTTATAAACAGGAAATCAGACCTTGTCTGGCAAAATTCTGAGAGCATTTCCACTCGCCTCAAAACGGTCTTTTCAGGGCTCTGACAGTCAAAACATGATATTTTTCAGGCGTATTAATCGAATAGCCTAAAAATATACGTGCTACTCAAAACTACAAACTACAGACTGAAAACTCCAAATAAGGTTCACCATGTAAACGACAACCGCAAATACAGCCCGAGCCAAGTCTTCCGCATCCGGATCGATGTCGAATTCCCCAGCTGAAAAAGCGTGTTTGACCGGGTCGAAGACTTAGAGCACGAGCTCGAAAAAACTTACCGATTTGCATATCCGGAGTCGAACTGCCAGCCGTCCTCCTCCGGACCAGTTGCCAGCTGAAAAAAATGATTTTACCGATTTTGTAATTTTCTGAATCCCTCTGCTAGCCTGCCCTTTCCTAAAGAATCTCCTTCACCTTGCACTTTCCACAAGAATTTCTGCTAGCCTGCACTTGCCTAAAGAATCTCTGCTAGCCCGCGTCCTTTCCTCAAGATCCCTGCCAGATTGCCCTGCACCAAAACCCAAATTTTCCAGAGTTGGGAGGTTCATCCAAGATCCTCAAAATCCACCATATTTTAACGCTGGCTCAATTTCAATTATCTATTTTTCAAACTTTTCCGGGAGTTTCCAGTCAGAACGGGTCGCCCCGGTTCGCGTAAACTATTTAGCGCCTGCAGTATGTGCGCCAGTCCTACCCGCGAAAAGACCCAAAGTCCCTGTCTGCGGGGATACCCTGAGAAAATATAGACCGAAAATTGGCAGGGCGAGAGCAGAAGGCGAGAGAGGAGAAGGAAAAGAAAGGGAGAATGAGAGGAACGATATTTTTTCTAGCCCATTTAAACGACGTGTCTCTGCTGATTTTGAAAATGTCGTTACTAACTATCTCTGTATTTTTTGGGAGTGAGCTGGCAGAGAGATTCTTGTGAAACTTGAAAACTTAAGGCACACAGGAGACAGGCTGGCAAGATTTTCAAGGAAATTAGACAAGTGTACTAAAATTTTGCCTTTCTCTGGATCTCTCTATCTCTCTCCCGCTCTCTCATATCTCGCTCTCGATCTATCTATCTTTCTCTCAGCTCTCTCTCGCTCTCTCGCTCTCCTCCCATCTCTCGCTCTCTCTCGCATTTTTGCTTTGCTACAGGGGCTGCGAGAGGCAGGGATCTTTTAGGAAAGTTCGCGTCAAGCAAGGGTCAGGCAAGCCCAGCAAAAGGCCTTCGGGAATTCTAGAGCGAGCAGCAAAGATTCTTAGGTAACTTGAGCTCACAAATTTAGGAAAACTGGTGGCAGGCTGGCAGAGATCTTTCCGGAAACCTTGCTACCTGACGCTTGAAATAGTGTCGTGCCCCAACTCCATTAGGCTTTGCAAACGTTCGAGCATCAAACACCCTTATTTTCGCCATTGAATACCTAGGTTTTATTTTATGGGTGAGTGTACGCGTTGCTCCTGTAAACGGACTGCACAAACTCAGCGCGGGGGGCTCGCTTTTCACCTGGCGTTTGATCCCCAAACTTCGACTATTTGCGCGTACAAATTTTTTTTTTCGTCTATCTCTCCCTCTCTCTCTTCTCTCTCTCTCTCTCTCGCTCTCTCTCTCTCTCTCTTTCTGCTTCACAAAATGGGCGTGGCTTGGCCGTTCCGCCCGGGGTGCGAGAAACTCGCCCAAATTCTGAGTACCCCACTATTCGACGGATTAGTGAGTTCAGAAATGATTCGACAGGTTGGTTTGGAAATTTCCCCTAAAAACCTCTGCTAGTTTACCTCCGGTTTCATAATGCTTAAACAATCGCTGATAGTCTGCCTTAATTCACCCAAGTTTCTTAAATGATCTCTGCTAGCTTTTTCTCAGCCGCAAAGCGCCTAGAAAACTTTCTGATAGCCTCATCTTTGCTAGCTCCTCGGTCCCCAAAATTCCCAATGATGCCCCAGCTAGCCTGCCTTCGGCCCCTCTTTTTTATAGTGCGCCATTGCCCCTCCCATCGCCCTCGTGGCCCTGAATGCCGTCACCCCCAACAGCAAAGGCCAGCAGGAACCAGGACCCACCATTCCTCCAGGGTAAGTTTCTGTCCTCTCTCTTGCTCTCTCTCGCTCTCTCTCTCTCGCTCTCCTCTCTCTGTCTTTCTCTACCTCTCTTTCTCGCGCTTCAAAACCACATTTAGGCCTCCGGCTCCGTCAGGTCCAGCTTCCGGACCCTTTTCCAAAACTCGGTCGATGACGGAGGAAGCAGATGAACGACAAGGTCAATGCCTGGGTCGGCCAGCAGTCCCAGTCTATTCAGGTGAGTAAATTCCGGGATCTTTGCTGTCCATCAGGCTTAGGCTAGGCTTAGGCCTGAGCTTAGGCTTGGGTTGAGGCTTGGGTTGAGGGCTACATTCCCAAATAATGTCTTCTAGCCTACCCGACACTTTTCGGTCAGCCTACAAGCAGTTCAAACAGCAGATGGATCAGATGAGGCCCAGGCCAAGCCTGCAACAGCATCAGCAAGCCGTTCAGGGGGCTTTCGGCTACCGCCAAGAGAGCCGACCAGGACTTAACTCAGGTGGGCGTTTGCTTAGCACTGAAGCAGGCTTGAGCTTACGCTGAGACTTGGACTTTCGCTTCCGCTCGTGCGTTTCCAAAAGAATCCCTGCTAGCCTGCCCTTTCCAGATCGCCGACAGTACCTCGCTGACGATGGCCGACAAGATCAAGCAGATCGGCGCCTACCTCCAGAACCTCCAGGCACCAACCCCCCGCCGCCCAAGAAATCCAGCGCGTCATGCAAATGGGCGGCCCTCCTCAATAAGCACACTACGCGGTACACCAAAAGACGGGAATCGGATCTCCACAACACATCGCAAATATTACCCCCACCATTTACAATGTATAAACGTGAAAATAAACTTTTCTTGCTACACCTTTTCTGAGATTTGCATCTGAATTAGAAACCGCTCTTGCGAGGATGCCGCCAATTACTAAAGAATCTCTGCTAGCCTGCTCTTTCCTAAAGAATTTCTGCTAGCCTGCCCTTTCCTAAAGATCGCCTGTTAGCCTCCAGTCACCAGCCTTCACAAAGACGGACTGATCCTCCCCACTCCATAAAACCGCGTGTTTTCGCCGTCCATACGTGTCGAACGCCACTTCACCCGTCATTTGGTGCGGTTCATTAATTTGAAAATAGGTTTAAAGGGAACATGATATCTGGAAAATACCTTCCGGATTGCCTCGTGCTTCGTTTCCCGTCTCTCCAACTGTCCCGTGCATCACAGAGTAATGAAGCTGGGCGGGAGGGTAGCCGAGCTGAAATCGGCAGAGGCAGGTGAGAGAGAGAAGAGAGATAGCAAGAAAGGAAAGAGAGAGAGAGAGAGAGAGAGAGTGAGAGCTCAAGGCGTGATAGAGATAGGCGGCCTCTTGGAGAAAGCAGCCGCCGCTCCGATCCGCCGATACTGTCTCGGTCATGGGGCCAATGAAGTCTCAAAAAAATTGCGTTGTTAGGCTTAGACTTAAGGCTTAGGCTTTAGGCTTAGGCTTAGGCTTGGGATTGAAGCTTAGGTTTGACTACCGTACCTTCATCATTGGGTCGTTCTTGACAAGCTGCAGCCCGGTGATATTACAATGGAACGGGGCAATGTTGTTGGGGAGATCTTCGAGCAGGAGGTCCTGGAACGGAAGTACCTGATTGAATTGTGTCTTTCACGTCCCTTTAAAGGCGCTCAAAGGCACCGGTTCTACCGTATGCGTGAAGACGTAGCTGTGGCCGGCTGCTCGGTGGTCATGTTCATCCCTCTACAGCCCAACTGGATGAGGCTGTACAGGATGGTGATGTTATTCGAGTGGACCACCTGGGGTACAGTAGTAAGCGACAGAAAATGTACTCTCTCTTGACTGCGTATACGGTACCGTACTGTTTTACGTACGCGATGCCCATGAGTCACCGGTAGACAACTAGGAAATCAATAAAACTTACGATATTCGTTTGCAGCAACTTGTTCCGGATGATGTCGAGAACGGCTCCGAACTCGTCGGTGCTCCGCAGCAGCTTTTTCACCTGAAAAATATGCAAATTTAGTTTTAAAGGGACCAAAGGGAAGTGGAAAAATATCGGAATTTGTATAATATTTTTTCAATTTTTTTAATTTAACCATGTTCCCGATTTTCCGCACTTCCCGATCCCTCTAAAAAATCCGCTCCAAAGCTACCGGCCACCCAGAGAAACTATAGAGGGTTGTTTGGAACACGCATGCGAGGCGAGGCTGCAATTTTAAAGGTACGGGGCCAGGCAGGGGTTGTGGATTTTTGGCTATGGATTTTAAACGAATTTCAATGCACGGTTCTGGTCTGTTAGCGGGGGGACTGATTTTTTCGCAGGGGTGGGAAACCACTTTTGTTTTTCTGCCTACCTTTATCATATCTAATGCATTTTTAAAGTCTTTTTAGCAGTTTTTAACTGCTAAAAAGTTACAAAATATTGTTTAATTTGAAAATGTCGACCTTTTCTGGCCATTTTTAAATAATTTAACCAAAAAGTTTTTTTATTGTTTTATATCCAAAAACGATGCCAAATGCTATAAAAATGGTTCATATTTTGTTAGAGGGCTGTAGAGAACCATAGCGAAAAATCTGGTATCCTCCCGCTAACGGTCCAGAACCCAACGCACCACGACACGCAACGCGCTCGCCGTTCGCTCCCCACAGCGGCTTGCGCGTTGCGTTGCGTTGCGTGTCGCGGGCGCGGCGAACTCGGTAAGAAATCCGCAACGAAAAATCGGGGACCATGCCTTGCCAATCCCTTTAAAACGCTTGTTAGGTCATGGAAGAAACGGCAAAGAAGAGTGTCGATCTACCCGATGGTTACCTTCACGTTTATCCGATGCACCGGCGGCCCGAATTCCTGATCGGATTTTGCTTTTTGAAGATTTGTGGCAGGCTAGCAGAGATTCTTTGCGGAAACTAGCAAAAATATCTTGGGAATCCAGAACTGGGTCAGGCTAGCGGAGATTCATAGAGAAAAATAAGATGGCTAGCAGAGACTATTGAGGAAATTTCAATCCGTGGCGAGCTGGCAGGAGATTTTTAGAGAAAACGAGTGCTGGGATCGGCTAGCAGAGATTCTTTCCGAATTGATATTCTGAATTTTCCCAGCCAAAATTCTAAAATTGTTCGTCGTAGAGGGCAGGCTAGCGAGAGATCATTGAGGAATTTTTGTATACCTTGACACTCGGCCGCATCGTCAGATGATCATCATCGTTCCGGTCGGTCATCAGCGGCGCGACTTCCTCGAGGTCTAAAAACCAATAAAATACAGAAAAATGGATCGAGTTTTTTTCTTCCAAGTCTCTTTAAAAACTTAGAAATCCCAAAATCGACTTTTCTCGCCAACTAGGTCTCGACAACTACGCAACGCTCCAAATCACACATGCTTCGATGTTTTCTTATTGTCCTTGAGAAGCTACGTTGGTCCGAAAACGAAAGAATGGTTCTGTCGAGACCTAGCCAAGGGAAGGGTCGATTCCTTCATAATCCCTTTAAGAAGTGTACCGGAATCCGCCTGATATGCTAGCAGAAAGCTGTTCCACCGCAGGTTGTGGATGAACTCGCGGGTAGCTTGAGCGGCTAGGCCTCTAGAAATTGGAAACATGACTTGTTCTCTCTCTCGCCTCTCTCTCTTTCGTTTTCTCTCGCTTCCGCTTCTTGTCTATTTAAGGCCTCTTCCCCTTACTAACCTCCTGGTCCCAGCTGGGTCAGGAAATCGCTCACGGTTGTCGAAAGGCCGAAATTCGAGACGGCCACGCACGGGATCTGGAAATGAGGGTGTTTTTGGGGCATTCGGCTAGACTAGACTAAGAGCAGCTTGGGGGATGCTAGCAGAGATTCTTTAGGAAAGGGCAGGCTAGCAGAGATACTTCATGAAAGGGCAGGCTAGCAGAGATTCTTTGGAAAACACGTGTAGATGGTCAAAATTCCCCAAGAATCTCTGCTAGCCTGCTCTTCCACTCACTACGCACCTGTAGATGATGACATAAACTGTGCAACATTGGCGAATCCAGCGCCGGCTCGCTGGGGGCTATCACCAGCGCGACGATCGAGTGCTGTACGACCTCGCATACTGAAAATGCGGTAAAAGAGTGATATAAAATCTGAAGGTACTGGGAAGGAATAAGTTCCTCTACCCCGTTCTTCTATCGGCGTACGCGCCGAAGTCGGCGATGCAATTTGGAAGGCGACGTTCGTGTGGACGGCCTGCTCCCGTTCCACCTCTCCACGGCATACCGAAGGTTTTCATAGGCGAGGCTGCCTTTAGTGAGGTCGTACCTGAAAAAAAAAGATATTTTAGCCTGTCCTTTCCTAAAGAATCCCTGCTAGCCCGCTCCCTACCAATATTCAGCGTAACGGCCTGGGCCGCCGGTCCGAAGATGAGCAATAGACGGAGGCCGAGTGGCCATCTCCACATCCCTCGCGCATGCGCAGTCGCTGCCGGGCGGAGTTGGAGCGGAGTAAGTCTGGGAAATTCGATCGTTAGGGAAAGGGACAGGAAGGAGAGCGAGAGAGAGAGAGAGAGAGAGAGAGAGAGAGAGAGAGAGATAAAGCCAGGTCCAGCTTGGCTTCGGCTTAGGCTTAATTTAGACCAAAAATGACTTTTGAACGCGAAGTCCGCAGCAAATTTGGAAAACGGATTCGGAATCAGCAAAAAATTCTGAACAAGATAGGCTTGGCCCCATCCTAAAACGCCAGCCTGAGTAAAAACTCTTTACAGTTAGGCCCGGGTTTAGGTTTAGGCTTACGCTTAGGCTTAACTATACGCATTAATCTTTTGAGCAGAACCCGAAAGCTGGAACCCCTTTCCATCCCCCAGTTTTCGCTAAACGAAAAATTATTAAGAATGCGGAAATCGCGTGCCCGTCTGGCCGTGTGCTGCTCGAACGTCAATAGCTGCCTTTTTCAGGGGGATTTTGGGAATTTTCGAGGGATTTTTAAAAACTTTTCTGGAAGCTAGAGGTAATGCAACGTCTTCGGGAAGTTCAGAAAATTTCAGCGTGGCTGAGAATCAAGAGAAAAGCAAGGAAAACACCTCAGTGACGTCAAAACTAAAGCAAAAAAAAATCGAAAAATCTGCGAAAAGAAAAAAGGCACTTCTAAAAGGCAAAAAATATCAGAAAACACACAAAAAATCAGTAAATACGCTAAAATGCGAAAAATTTTCAAGAGTTTGAAACGAGCCAATAAAACCTGGTAAAATCTTTGAAACCCGAATTGTAACTTACTTAAATTCGCAAAAATTACGATCCGAAAGTCAGAAACAGCCCCAAAAAATTCCTAATTATTTTTTCCCGCTCAGTGTCGAGGGGGTGCACGTGAAAAAATATTCTGATGAGGGCAGGGCAGCAAAGACAGACGTCTTCGGGAATTTTTGATGGATTACGTGGAGGAAGAGGAGGGGAAGGGGGAGGGTTATTGCCTTTTCGGGATTCGTTGAGGGATTGGAAGAGGGCAGGTCGACAACACCAGGAAATTTCACTCAAGATCAGAAAATTGAAGAGTACAATCAACCATACAAGGTGCTAAAATTCCTAAAGAATCGCTGCTAGCTAGCCCCAGAAAACACCAAAAATGGATTGAAGGTTTGAAAAAATCACGTAAAAAATTGAGCACAAAAAAAGTCAAAAAGGTAGTTTCCCACAGAATCTCCGCTAGTTTGCTTCAATCGGTCCATTTTCCTGAAAGATCTCGGCTAGCCTGCCCTGGTCCACCGTTTTCTAAAGAATTCTCGCTAGATCCCGGACGCAGAAATTTTTAAAGAATCGATGCTATTTGCCCTGCATCAGCTGATTTTCCTCAAGGATCTCTGCTAGCCTGCCCCGGGCGCTCATTCCTGAAGTATCACCGGTAGCTTGCCCAGACGCATGAATCCCAAGGATCTCTGCCAGCCTGCTTCGGTTCCGATTTAGGATTAGGTCTAGGCTTCGGCTTATGCATAGGCTCCAGCAGCTTAGGCTTCCGAGACAAAATTCCACAATTTTTGAGCCCCAGAAAAAGTAGTTCCTTAAAAAGCGGATCTAAAAACCTGGGGTCCACTTTGAAAATTGCCCGAAAAGTATCCGGTCGGCTCGAGGTGGGGAGGGGCAGGTTGTCCTCTCCGGAAAGGGGCCGTAGACCTAGGGCATTCGGGCACGGCTAATCGTCTTTTCTTTCGGAATTTCGTCGTGGTCGTTCTGGAAGGGCTGAAGAGAGGGGAGAGAGAGAGAGAGAGAGCGAGAGAGAGAGCAGGAGAGAGCAGGAGAGAGAGAGGGAGAGGGAGAAGGAGGTGAGAGAGAGAGAAAGAGAGAGCGATATAGAGAGAGACAGCGAGATCGATATCCGGGTTTTCGAGAATGGTTCTGAAGCAGAAATCGTATTTTTGGTCAGGAAGTTACCTTTAGTGCTTCCGTAGGAATCTCTGCTAGCCCGCTTTGCCCTCCTAACACCTTTAAAGCCGATTCCTAAAGGATCTCTGCTCTAGCCCACTTTCGATTCGCCTCGAATCTAGTTGCAAAGAATCTCTGTTAGCTTGCCACATCTGGACTTGCAAATCCATTGAAAAAGCATTCTCAAAAGGTATGTCCTCATCTGCGGACCCTCCTTCTCAGCCCCTTTAAGGTTATTTCCTAAAGAATCACTGCTAGCCTGCCAATCTCCCGAGCTCCAGATCACTTCAGAACCCTTTCCCAAACAATCTCTGCCAGCATGCCCCGAAAAATTCTTTGTTTTCCCTAGGCAGAACTCGGTCCCGTTGGTTTTTTTGCTCTCTGCAAGTCGTTGACGAGCGTTGGGGAGGTATGTGAATGAGTGTATATGGGGTGTGTATATGTGAATGCGTGGGGGCTGTCAAAAACAAAGGAGCCTCGCGGAATAGCCCCCCACCCAGCAAGGCTTGAAGAAAAGCTCAAAAAAGATCCTAGGGCGGGACAGCCGGGGACGTTTTGGCTTTTTGGCGTGTGTTTTAAAGAGACTTGGAAGGGAGGGACAGGGCGGCAAGCAGAGATTTTTTAGGAAGGGGCAGGCTAGCAGAGATTTTTTAGGAAACGGCAGGCTAGCAGAGATCCTTTAGGAGAGGGCAGGTTAGCAAAGATTCTTGCGGAAAAAGTGGTCAAACCCCAAAAATGAGCAAGTCTGGGAATCAAATTTTCAACGAGCCGGTCAGCTCCTAAAATCTGTCACCAAATTCCGCTAGGGTTCTCCCCCCGAAAAGAGCTTTGATTGCGACCCGTGGGAATTCAAATTCGGCCGCAGGGAAACCGCAGAAAAAATGCCGGATAAAAATCCGGAAGCAAGTGAGGCATCAGAAAATGGGAAGAGCTAGTCTGCGTTTTTCTGAAGAATCTCTGCTAGCCTGCCCTTTCCTAAAGAATTTCTGATAGCTTGCCACCACGGTAAAGACCCTCGGCGTCACCTGTTCCGTTTTGGCCAAACGGCTTCAGGCTATTTTCCGCGAACCCAGCTATTCCAGGCACGAAATCTAAACGAGGATCTCTAGCCGAGTTTTTGCTCGCCGACCACACACTAAAGATAGGGCAGCAATTTCGAGGACAGGCTGCGTCAGTTGGTACGTTGCGTAGTAAAAGAGAGAGAGAGAGAGAGAGAGAGAGAGAGAGCTAGCAAAGATCTTTTAGGAATTCCTATGAACATTTTAATGTTGCCCAAGCCGCTCGCTTCAAATTTGAAGTGAGGAACTGAATTCGGGGCCCCCGAATTCGTCAAGAGCACCCAAAGTAGCTACGAGGAAGAACGCGGAACGGCTGACGAGAAGAAAGAAAAGCGGCGACTCGTTAAAGAAATGGTTAAACGTACAAAAACAGAAGGTTCAGGAAATTCCGCAAATGACTTTTGCTAGCCTGCCTATATTCCTGAGGCAGGTGGGCTAGCAGAGGTTCTTAGGAAAGGCCAGTCTAGCAGAGATTTTGAGGAAAAAGCAGGCTAGCTGAGATTCTTGAGGAAAAGGCAGGCTAGCAGAGATTCTTGCGGAAAAGGCAGGCTAGCAGAGATTCTTGCGGAAAAGGCAGGCTAGCAGAGATTCTTGCGGAAAAGGCAGGCTAGCAGAGATTCTTGCGGAAAAGGCAGGCTAGCAGAGATTCTTGCGGAAAAGGCAAGCTAGCAGAGATTCTTGCGGAAAAGGCAAGCTAGCAGAGATTCTTGCGGAAAAGGCAAGCTAGCAGAGATTCTTGCGGAAAAGGCAAGCTTAGCAGAGATTCTTGCGGGAAAAGGCAAGCTAGCAGAGATTCTTGCGGAAAAGGCAAGCTAGCAGAGATTCTTGCGGAAAAGGCAAGCTAGCAGAGATTCTTGCGGAAAAGGCAGGCTAGCAGAGATTCTTGCGGAAAAGGCAAGCTAGCAGAGATTCTTGCGGAAAAGGCAGGCTAGCAGAGATTCTTGAGGAATCCCAGATCAAAAACTCCCGAAAAATAGCCTTAGCCCCTGGCGTCATCACCAACATTCGCAACACCAACCCCGGAACTTCTTCAAAAAGAACGGGAAGCTCTTACGGACAAACTTAAAGGGCCCACCGAGGGCCCAATGTTAGGACCCAACACCCTTTTTCCTTGTGTTCTCACAAAGGTTCGGACGATCGTGTGGATGAAGGGGTCGTCGTGTGGAGACAGAATATAGCTCTCCCCCTAGTCTGGGTCCTATCCCTTAGGGCCCAGTGGCCATAGCCAAGGGCCCCTAGGCCCGGGGGCTCGAATCCAATTGGCCGCGTAAACCGCTTACGACAGGACGATGGCCAGAGGCAGGGGGGCCACAGATAGAGGGCCCACCCCGACGGGGGGCCCTCTTCTAGCAGTCGAGAGGGTTTGAAATTAGAACAATTCCCCGGGGTGGTTGCACTTTTGGGAGTTTAGAATTCAGGTTTAAAGGGACGATGAAGGGGATACGGTTTCTGGAAGAATCTCTGCTAGTTTGCCTAGGGAAGAGAGAAAGAGAGAGAGAGGAGAGAGAGAGCGAGCGCATAGCAAACGTTTTCTAAAATTTTTGCTCGCTTCTTTGCCTTCACAGTTCCTTCAAAAAGTGTACAAAACTCGAAATTTTGGTTCAGTCGTTATATGAATTTTCGCTCCGCAAAAAACTCTGTCAGCTTGTCCTATGTGAGACGGAGAAGGCGAAAGAAGGAGAGATCGAGAGATCGAGAGAGTGAGAGATATTGAGAGAGAGTGCGAGAGAGTGAGAAAGAGCAAGCGAAAGCGAAAGGGCGTTAGAGAGCTAGCGAAAGAGAGATAAAAATTGATGCTAGCAGAGAGTCTTCAAAAAAGTTCAAACTAGCGGAGATTCTTTAGCAAAGCGTAGGCTAGAAGAGGCCCTTTCCGAATCCCGGAACGCCACAAAAATGACGTTTAGATGGGCGTGAAATTTGGCCCACAAGGGTTCCCGGGCTGCGTGGGGTAGGGAGGGCCATAAAAAATAATCCTGGCTGGGCCTCCCCCCTCATGCTCGCCTCCGATTCCCCTAATTTGCATCAAATTTCCCAGCCGCGAGCCGGCTGCCGGCCGTCCGGGAGTAATGCCGCGTAGTGTCCCGGAATTTTTAGGGGCGTTCCGAATTGAAATGGGGTAGTGGGGATTCGGAAAAATCTTAGGCTTAGGTTTAGGCTTGGGCTTAGGATTCGGCTTAGGCTTAGGCTTAGGCTTAGGCTTAGGCTTAGGCTTAGGCTTAGGCTTAGGCTTAGGCTTAGGCTTAGGCTTAGGCTTAGGCTTAGGCTTAGGCTTAGGCTTGGGCTTAGGCTTAGGCTTAGGCTTAGGTTAGGCTTAGGCTTAGGCTTAGGCTTAGGCTTAGGCTTAGGCTTAGGCTTAGGCTTAGGCTTAGGCTTAGGCTTAGGCTTAGGCTTAGGCTTGGGCTTAGGGTGCTTAGGCTTAGGCTTATGCTTAGGCTCAGGTTAGGCTTAGGCTTAGGCTTAGGTTAGGCTTAGGCTTGGGCTTCGGCTCAGGATAAAATTATTAAAATAAAAAATAGATAACTTCCGATTTGTTCCGGGTTCAAAAACTCACATGGCTAGAGCGACGCCGACATTCTAAAATGTGCCCTCCCCTTCGAGGGTGCAGCAAATAGAATTTGAATTCGACGTGCACCCGGAAAGGGCGACGCAGAAAGGGACTAATGCCACCTGTTTATGCTGTTTTAAAGGGGATGGGAAGGTCGAGGAAATCTGGAAAAAAGTAGGCTAGCAGAACTCCTTTTGGAAAGGGCAGGCGAGCAGAGATTCTTCGATTGCCCAGAATCTGCCTTCAAAGTTCCTTTAAAATGTCTATTTCTTTTTTTTGTTGAATGCCTTCATTTATTCCACCTCAATAATCCACAGACCAAACATCGCTATTCCACTTGTTCCTCACGATGTTCCGCTCGTACTTTTTGATCATCTCCTCGGCCAGTTGCACGTATTCTGCTTTGCAAGAAGTGGCAGACTTTCCTAAAGAATCTCTGCTAGCCTGCCCGTGCCTAAAGAATCTCTGCTAGCCTGCCCATTCCTAAAGAATCTCTGCTAGCCAGCCCTTTGCTAAAGAATCTCTGCTAGCCTGCCCTTTCCTAAAGAATCTCTGCTAGCCAACCCTGTCCTCAAGAATCTCTGCTAGCCTGCCCTTGCTAAAGAATCGCTGCTAGGCTGACTGCCGAAAATTCTAAATCTTACTTACCTCTCATCGCCTCCCAAGCCTCATACTTTTCCTTCTCAAACCCCGAGCCGGGTTTTACTAGAAAAATAGGAGATTTGGATCCTAAAAGTTGCCCAACTTACCGTACTCGTCCAGTGGTGGGATGTCACCATGCACAGCTTGTTTATAAAGGGAATAGAGTCTAAAAAATGCCCAAGAATACGAAGTTTTAAGCCATAAAGTTGATTTTTTTGGTGGTTTTTGACAACCTACCGTAATTTTTCTTCATTCGTGGGCGTTTTGTAGAGGCGCCGCATCTCTTCAGCGGCAATATCAAAGGTAAGGCCTTGCCATTTCTAGGTTGATCTTGCTAGCTCACTCTCTCTCGCTCCCGCCCTCTCTCTATCTCTCTCACTCTTTCTATCTCACTCGCTCTCCCGCTCTCTCACTCGCTTTTGCGATAATTTAAGGCAAAAACGTACTTTTCTTAGCTCTGAAAGCGGCATTTTAGCAGTAGATCCTCGGAATTTGGTAGAATATCGACTGCGAAGTGCTTGGGAGCTGTCTGTGTGTCTGTCTGTCTCTCACGCTCTGTCTCCCTCACTCTCTCTCTCTCACTCGCTCTCTCTTTCTCACGGCCGATCTCTGTTTCTTGTCCTCTCCCGCTCTCGTCGAAATTGGGACCCACAATTGTGGCCAATTTTGACGACCTCGCGATGTCATTTGTCGATAGTATTTTCGCGGAATCTAGCAGAAATTTTACTGTACTGTTTATTATTGCATTTTTACCCCAAAATATGCAAAATATTTATCGCTCATCGGGGCGGATCACAGGCGGGATAAAAGCATGGAAGAAGCAGAGGGAAAGTGCGAGATAGAGAGGGAGAGAGAGCGAGAGAGAGAGAGAGAGAGAGAGAGAGAGAGAGAGAACCAGAGACAGCTTCAGACCCCTTTCGAAGCCTCCTAAACAGTTTCCTGCCCTTTCCCCCGCGGCTCCATGCCGAAAATTCGACTCAAAAGCTGGAAATCGAGAGTGGGATAAGTGGAAATAGGCAAAGTCGGAGCTTCACTAGCTACGATAGGAATTTCCTGGGTTTCAGCAAGGGAAGTAAGGCCGGATTCCGGAGCGGTAGGCGGGACAAACATCGGTACCTCGGTTTCCGGAACCGCGAGTCCAGACGTCTTTGGTTTTGGAGATATTTGGGGAGGTGAAGCCTCTCGAATCGTGGCTCCGGCCGGTTGGGTGATAGGGAAAAGTGGAAACATCAACGGGGAGAGGTTTTTGCAGGCCTGAAACGTGTTGTAAGTAGGGCTTAGGCTTAGGATTCGGCTTAACCGATTCCAGAGAGAGAGAGAGAGAGAGAGAGAGAGAGAGAGAGAGAGGAGAGAGAGAGAGAGAGAGGGAGAGAGAGAGAGAGAGAGAAGGGAGATAGAGAGAGAGAGCGAGAGAGAGAGAGAGAGAGGGAGAGAGTGGGAGAGAGATAGAGACTCACCTGTACCCTCGGATACTTTGCATTCGGTCGTCTCCCGCGGGGAACCCGGGCCGTTGCCAATAAGCTTTCAATCGAGAACGAGGGCCCTCTTTTGAGCTGAAAAAAATCGAGGATTAAGTACAACCTTTTTCAAACCAACCGCATCGTCATCGCCAGGCTCTTTTTGGGTTGGGCCGTTGCCAAGCGCGATTTTACGTTGATTTTCTCGTTTTCGCCATTTTGCCCGACGGTTTTGGAACCAGACCTGAAAAATTCCACTACGGGTAGGCTTGCAGAGATTCTTGAGGTACCAGACCGGACAAGAAAAGCGACATTTTTAGCTCGCCCGCCACGTCACTATCATCCCCCCTAATCTGGGACATTTTTAGGGGCGGCCAGGGTAGCTTTTTCCGGCGGCGGCGCGGCGGGACACCAATTCATTGTCGTAGCCCGCAGATTTTTCCGTGTAGATACGAGCGAACAAATTAGGGACAGGGGCCACGAAAAGCCCTGGAAACTCATCCATCTAGGCCGCCCACCCGGGCACGTCTCTAACTTTTGATTTCGGAAAAGATTCCGATGGGAGGTTACGTGGTTTCGGGGTTGTTTCTTGGATTTAATGAGAGGACTTCAGAAGACAAAATAAAGCCACGATTTCCCACGAATCTCTGCCAGCTTGAGCTTTCCCAAAGAATCTCTGCCAGCTTGACCTTTCCTAAAGAATCTCTGCCAGCTTGCCTTTTCCTAAAGCATCACTGCTAGTTTCCTCAACCATAAATCCTAAAAATCAACCTGAACCCGGCTCTCCAGCAAGTCCAACCTCATCGCCAGCGACTCGCGCATAAACACATCCGGGTAATGAGAAGACTGAAATCGATTTAGGCGCTTTAATGACAACATACCTCAAAGGCCCCCTCCAGCTCCTCGAGTTGCCAGCCCGTAAAATTCGTCCTCGTGCGCCTCCGCTTTGAGTCCATCGAGTGGCAATCTGGAGTCAGTAGGTAAAAAAGCCCAAAATCTCTCTCTCTCTTTCTCTCTCTCTCTCTCTCTCTCTCTCTCTCTCTCTCTCTCTTCCCAACTCACCAATCTGTCCCATATCCACGTTATTCCCCTCTCCATCCGGGGTTTTTGGCGTGACGGCGGGACTCGGAGAAGACTCGGTGTCACCGGATCCGGATGCTGGGCACAACAGAGCTGCACAATTGAATAATTTGCATAATTCTATTTTGGCTGCTCTTTAAAGCTTCGTAGAAGGGCAAATCTTGCCATACAGTAGATTTTCGACTTGAGGGTCCCTTTAAGCCACAAAACTCACGAGTCTGGTTGACCAGCGATTGCTGCCAATACTGGTTCCACATCTGCGTCAGGTCGGCGTTCTCGAACATGGCTTTGAAGCTGAAAAATTGGCATAACCAAAGCCTAATCCTAAACCTAAGCTTAGCCTAAGCCCAAACCTAAGCCTAGCAGAGAATTATGAGAAATTTCAGGATTATTTTTTTTGGTCGATCGGGAGATGGCAGGCTAGCAGAGATCCTTTAGGAGTTGTGGATCCAATATTTTTGACAGCATAAGTGCAAACTAGCAGTGACGATTTAGGAATTGTGCGTATTTTCTAGACATTACAGGCTTTTTTAAATCCCGGAAATTCCTCAAAACGACAAAAATCAAGTGACGTAGTCGCTCAAAAATGTTTCGGGAAAATTGAGCCGCCGTAGCCTCGAAGCGGAAAATTGTGCAAGGGCAAGCTAGCATCGATCTTTTAGGACGATCAAAGACATGAGAACGCAATTGGAAAGCAGTTTTTGAAACGGCAATCTAGTCATTGAAAATACAAAAAATCAAAGCAGGGAAAAAAGCTATCGTAATCCTCAAAAACGCATAAAGCGGGGAGGGCATTTAGGAATTTTTCTAAAGCTTCAGCGAGCCTTTAACCATTTTTATAAACAGAGAGATTCATCGTAGATAATTTTAAACATTTAGAAAGTCAGAAAAGACGAGCTACCGTAACTGCAAGAGCAGAAAATTCGGCAAGGCAAGCTAACCGATATTTTAGGAATCATTTTTAAGACTTCTGAACGCCCTTTATAATTATAAATCAATGAGGCTCTGAAAATAAATCGGCTCCAAAAAATTACAGCCCGTTAAATCAAAAAAATCCAGCTACCGTACCCCTGCCCGACCGAAAAACGCCGGACGTCCGGCCACTGGGAAGGAAAAGCATTAGCCTGGCGGGCCCGGGTGGCCATGGGCCCTCGGGCCAATGGCCACCCCGAGGGGGCGGGTTTTTCCAGCTCTGGCGGGCCCCAAATTTCCCCACGGGACCCATTTTCAGGGTGGGGCCCACCCCGGAATCTCGAGCAACCAGTGAAAAGCAACCACCCGGAGTGGAGAAGTTGCGAAGGGGAATTTATTTTTGGCGTTAAGGCCTCGAAAAACACAAAAACTGGCTGGTGAAGTTCTAAAAAAGCCGTCTCTTTAATCTCTTTAATCTTTAAAACTTCTTAAAGGGCCTCGGAAGGCAAAATTTGCGGATAAGCGCTGTCGATAGACCGGATCGGCTAGTTATCAAAACTTTGCGGAGGGTTAGTCTCCAGGCTAGACCCCTTAAGGGACCTAGAGCATTGGAAATGGCACTTTCCAAGCCAGACTCTACGCGGCACAATTCCACAAAAAATCTTTTGCGGCGGCTAATCTCTGCTAGCGGCCCTTTCCTAAAGGATCTCTGCTAGTCTGCCTTTCTTAAACAAACTCCGCTAGTTTGCCCTTTCCTAAAGAATCTCTGCTCCGGTGCCCCCTTTCCCAAAGAAACTCTGCTAGCCGCCCGCTTGACAAATTTTCATTCGCCCCGTAAAATCCCAAGTCCAATCCAATCCCCCTCCATTTCCTGGGGTCAATCCATGAATTTCAATCAGTTTTTTTCTGGGGACCCCGAAGCGAAAGAGACGAATCCATTTTGCTCGAATTTCAACTGCCGGTCCTTGTCGTCCAGTTGGAATGGTGCCAAAAAGGGCCCTTCTCTACCCGATGGGGGCGACGAAGATGGAATTGCAATTCATCCGTCTACGGTCTCGATTACACCCCCACTACCCACAACGGGTCGCCCCAATTTTGCATATAAATTTATTTTCTGCCAAGAAGAGCAGCGGCCGATGAAAATTTGGAGCCCAATTTAGGGAATTAGGAAACGAGTCCAGCGATTATTATATCGAATTTATGAAAAAACGTGATGAAATGGCGAGCCGAGATCCTTTAGGATTCTTGGGTTACGCGCAGGCTAGCAGTGACCTTTGCGGAAATTTGCATCGTGAGTGACTAGCGTAGGTTGTTGATGCACAAAAAATATCAGTGAGGCAGGCAAGCAGAGATCATTTGGGGCGCTTGAGATTCGGAGAGGCTGGCAGTGATTCTTTCGGAGATTTCTCGGTTTTCGAAGCATTTCGGGCAAGCTAGCCGGGAAACTTTCAGAATTTCGATAGGGCAGGCTAGCAGGGATCCTGCAGCAAGCCCAGGCCAGACCTTGGCTTAAGCTTAGGTTTAAGCTTAGGCTTAGGCTTAGGCTTAGGCATATGCATTAGCTTGAGTTAGGCTTCGGCTTCGGCCTAAGAATAATGGTCAAATTCCGGACTAATACTATCGCCGGAAGTGCTTATGTTGCGAATCCAAGGCCTAGGGCCCAGAAATGGATGATGGGGCCCGGGGATTGGGCCCTGGAGAGTATATTTTGGGCATTTTCGACAGGGGCCTTATCTCTTCCACTCCCTCCATTGCTTTGGGCCCTAAAGGGGCAGAGAAGTGGGGGGGCAAGAATTGAAGAAGCTGATCATGGGCCCCGATAAGGCTAGGGCAATTTGGGGGCCCATCATGGGGCCCAGTATTTGAGTGGGCCCCCATCAAAATATGGGCCCCAATGGGATGTCCGGGCGGAGGGGAATCGGATTATTATTGTTTGGAGATGGATGAGTCGAATTCCTCTAGTCTGGGAATTCGGGAGAGGATCATAAAGAATCTCTGCTAGCCTACCTTTCTTAAAGAATCTCTGCTAGTCTGCCTTTCCTAAAGAATCTCTGCTAGCCTGCCGTTTCCTAAAGAATCTCTGCTAGCCTACCTTTCTTAAAGAATCTCTGCTAGTCTGCCTTTCCTAAAGAATCTCTGCTAGCCTGCCCTTTCCTAAAGAATCTCTGCTAACCTGCCCTTTCCTAAAGAACCTCTGCTAGCCTACCTTTCTTAAAGAATCTCTGCTAGCCTGCCTTTCCTAAAGAATCTCTGCTAGCCTGCCCGTTCATCCATTAATGCGCGAAAATCTCCCTCCCTCTGGGGGATCATCACCCCGAGGTGCTAATTTGAGGCGACTTGTTGTCTTCCAGCTGTCAGTCACTCATTCATTTTGTCCGTCTCTCTCTCTCCGTCTCTCTCTCTCCCTCTCTCTCTCTCTCTCTCTCTGTCTCTCTCTCTTCTGTCACTCCCCCCAGGCAACGATCGCATTATGATAGACGATAGGGCCGATTATGCAAATTAGCTGCCTGCTCACCACCTCCCCGGAGGAATTGTGACAGCCTCAGTAAATTCGCGCAATTTTGGCCTGCCAACCTTCACCGATCTCACTAATGATCTCTGTTACCTCCCTAGCGCTAGACGAAGTGCAGGCTAGCAGAGATTCTTTGGGAATTAGAAATACTCCGGGACCGGGTAGCTAGCAGGGATCATCTGGGACCGAATTTAGGAGAGCGGGCTTGTAGAAAACGGTGCCGGGCGAGCTAGCAGGGATTCATTAGGATTCGGGACACTAGTCATGATCCTTTAGGAACGAAGGAGATCTGAGGAGAGCTAGCGGTAACTCATTAGGAAACATCCAATTTTGGACCAGCTAGCAGAAGCTAGCAGAGATTCTTTGCCCACGTCCCACTTCAGAATAAATCTTTGTTTTTCCAGTCCAACACTCGCGGCTACCGTAATCCACTGGGGCCACCCGGGTCCCCAGTGGATTTTCGAGGGGGCCTGAGCAGCAGTGGATTGTGTTGGGAATGATGAATTTGGTGTGGTGAGGGCCAGTTTGGGCCCTTAGCCAAGGGCCCAATCCTTTCTTTTCCCTCAGCCACCCACCAGCCAGTGGCCAAAACGCTAAAATCTGACCCCAGGGAGTTGGGGGCAGTCGGGGGGCGCGAGGCGCCCTCGTCAGCCCCATCATGCGCCGATTTGCATTTGGCTGGCTAGGTGCGGCTAGGGGGCAACTCGGGATTACGGTAGTCGTGGCGTGGAGCAGGAAAAAAATTGTGAAGCTGGTGATAAGCCTAAAGAGCCACCTGCTATCCGGCCCCTTCCTAAAGAATCTCTGCCAGCCTGCCCTTTAAAGAATCTCTGCTAGCCTGCCCTTTCCTAAAGAATCTCTGCTAGCCTGCCCCTTCCTAAAGAATCTCTGCTAGCATGCCCTTTCCTAAAGAATCTCTGCTAGCCTGCCCTTTCCTAAAGAATCTCTGCTAGCCTGCCCTTTCCTAAAGAATCTCTGCTAGCCTGCCCTTTCCTAAAGAATCTCTGCCAGCCTGCCCCACCTTAAAGAATCTCTGCTAGCCTGCCCTGACTTGCCAGCCACTCACCCAACCGCTCCTTCCCTAGTTAGCATCTGAAACTATGCGAATGGGGCTCCCCTACTCGGCCCTCGTAGGTGAAAAATGGGGTCCCGGGGGGAAGGAGTCGAGGAGCCTGTCTCAATTATGGGTGTTTGCTCCCCGGTCCCGAGGGCATTTCGACAAATTTCCAGAAATTATTCCCGGACTACGGGGCGATACTATGGACGAGGATCTGTTTGAAGGGAAGGTGAACTGGCGGGGATCCTTTGTGGATTGGAGCAAGAGAGCGGGAGAGAAAAGAGAGAGAGAGAGAGAGAGAGAGACAGCGAGATAGGGCGAGAGAAGAAAGTAGAAATCTTTAAAGTTTAGGAAAAAGAAAGGAAGAGTCGGTTTGAGATCTTGGTGGAACGAAGAGCTCTATTTGGAAAGGCAAGCTAGCAGTATCTTTTAGGAATTCTACATCAGGGCAGCCTAGCAGAGGTTCTTGCGGATTCGCGGATGCTATTTTTTTGCGGTTACCGCTTCTTCTACTCCCAATCCCAATCCCATTAATTTCTGGGCCAATTTCTAGATGCCCTATTTAGAAATCGTGGCCATAATTCACCGTACGCAGGCGCGATTCGGAATTTCCAAATTTTCTCTTTCTGGCTACCACCCCTAGCAAATCAACGCGCCTCTAATCCATCTGCTTTCTATCGGGCTAAATTTTCGACAGCCCATTTCCAATCTCTCTTGCTTTCGCCCTCCCTCTCTCTCTCTCTCTCTCTCTCTCTCTCTCTCCTCTCTCTCTCTCTCACTCTCTTTCTCGTGCTCTTTTTCGGAGGCCGCCTTCCTCTGGCTTGTAATATATTTGAATCTCGGCTAGACAGGCTCGCTAAAAATTGCCCCCAGAAATTTGGAGGCGCTAAATTGGGCCCGGGGTGGGATTGGAAAACGTAAGAGAAGGGCAGGCTAGCAGAGATTCTTTAGTAAAACTATCCCCTTTTTAAGTGCATAAAAAGCTAGCAGTAATATTTAGGACGCAATGCACCCTGGGCAAGCTAGCAGAGATCCTTGCGGAACCAGAACTTTCGCCAATTTTTCCTTGAGCCATCTGGCAGAGGTTTCCTAAAAGATCTCTGTTCTTTGCCTGGGCTTCCAGATTTCCTAACGAACCTCTGCTAGCCCTTTTTCCCGGCAGGCTAGCAGCGATTCTTTAGCCGTAGCTTCTACACTTTTTACGTGAGCTATCTTGCAGAGATTCTTACACAATCACTCATTTTCCTCACGGTTCTCTGCTCTTTTTTCTTTCTTTAGCTTTCCTAGCTTCTCTGGGCAAGCTAACAGAGATCTTTTGGTTTTCCAGTTTTTCCTTCAATTCCAGAGGTCAGCCACCGCCACCCCCCCGTCATTTCATCTTTCCGTTTCTTCAAAGATTCGATGGCTAAGAAACAAGTTGAACTTTGTTGCTTCCATCCCTCCATTCGGGCAATAGGTCAGGTTTTTGTAGCCTGATTTGGGCATCGGAATCGCCAAATACACGCAGAAAGCAGAAACTGTGATTCATGCGCTGGGGGGGCAATTTTTCGGTTTTTGATCAGCCGCGAAAAGATGCGAACTTTCCCAAATTCGGCCAACTGGACGGGGAGAGAGCGGGAAAGAGAGAGAGGGCGCAGAGAAAAGAGAGAGAGAGAGAGAGAGAGAGAGAGAGAGCGAGAGAGAGAGAGCGAGAGAGCGTGCAGACATTTGGTACACCAGTCCATCTAGCGAACCGCCAGTCACGGTATCGGCTTCGTTTTGGGCGAATAGCCTCGCGGGGTTATGTATAAAATCCCCGGCTTCACGCTAGAAACATCAAGCCAACCCTCGTCTACTATTCGACTACAAGCTACACCCTAAATACAAAGTGGTGAGTTTTTCCAAAAAAAAAAATTTAAGCGAATTTTGCTCGATTTTTCAAGCTTTTGGATTTTTAAACAGCTTTTTTTAAAGCGATTTTAAGCCCAAAAAATCCCTGCTAATTCCAACTTTTAAAATAACGGCTAAATCGTATCAATTTACACTAAAATCTAGACCAATAAAAATAATTTACGGCACTTTTAGTTAAATAAACCTTTTCCAGAAAATGAGAACCTCGACCCTGGTCCTGCTCGTCGGCCTCATCGCCCTCGTCGGCCTTTCGATGGCCTACCCTGCCGCTGAGGAGCACCAAGACCCCTCTGCCGACCATGGAGCCCTTGCAGCGGAAGATGCCGACCCAACTGAGGGGTAAGTGGATGAACAACTTCAATTTCGTCGAGGATAGAGAAAAGTGGGAGTCGCATTCATTTTTGGCTGGACTGCTTGAAGTTGACGCCCAGGCTAGAAAAAAGCAAAAAGTCGGTCTCGCAGTCTAGTAGCATCTAACCAGCTCGGAGTCGATGTCCAGACCGGAAAAAAGCAAAAATCTTTTCATAGCCGTAGCAACTGAACAGCTCGAAGTCGATGCCCAGACCAGAAAAAGCAAAAATCGCTTTCATAGCCGTATCAATTGAAGAGCTTGAAGTTGCCAGCTCGACCAAAAAACGTCAAAAAAAAAAAGTAGCAAAAAAAATAGCCCCCCGGTAGCGCAATAGAACCGTTGAACAGCTTCAGGTTGACGTCGGGGCTGTAGAAACTAAAAAACCCTTCTAAACATCGCATTTTCAGACACGTACGCGCGCGTCGCTGGGGCGGCTACTACGGCGGATACCGCGGCGGCTTCGGCGGCTACCGCCCGTGGGGCTACAGGCCGTGGGGATACCGCCCGTACGGATACGGCATGTACGGAATGTACGGAAAATAAGCTCGCCCAGCTCGCCAAGCCTGTACACAACGCCTTAATATTTGAATCTCACGTCTCCTGGATATCGTGCATTTAATAAAATATATGCATTCGCCGTTCAACACAACATTTATTCAACAGAAAAACTCTCAATAATTATCAATTCCAAAACATAACATAAAATGACTATACAAGGTGGGAAATTATCTTATTATTTGTCGACGACCTCTTCGCATTCACAGCGGCGTCGAGGGTCCACTCTGAAAAAAGAATAATTCTAAGTGAAACTTAGAAAAATCCTGAATTTTCCCTAGATACAACTTTTCAAATAGAAATAATAAAATACAACCTTAAATACTATTTTTACTATTACTAAAATAACCACTACAAACTTTAGTTGACAATACAAAAACATACAAAAATAAATATCAAATTTTCGACAAAAAATGCCGATTTCGACCAAAATTTGCCTAAAAATATTGATTATCATGTCTGGCAATTTTGATGTTATTATCACTACGCATCGGCCATTAAGAAATATTCAAAATACAAAAATTAGGCTCATTTTCGATGAAAATTCGCATTTTTTAGCTTTTTCTAGGTTTTGCCAAAAAATCGAACTCGAAAGAAGGTTTAATTTTATCAAAGACGGCACTAAGATACCGGCCACCTTACTACGAGTATCTATAATAACCTTATCAGCAAAAAAATTGGATTCCCCCCGCTAGTGCAAAAGCGCAGAAAACACTACAAACCTCCTGAAACGACTCGTCCTGGCTTTCCGTGTGCTCGTCGAGACGGGCTGAAAAAGGAAATATACTAATATAAGAACAAACCAATAAACTTATAAAGTGTGAACTAAATAAGAAATTCATTCAAAATAAACGTAACTACAACTAAATTCCAAAGTAACAAAAACTAAACTTAACCTAAAAAAAAAATCGTAAATTAAATAGTTGAATGGTAAATTAATTAAAAACTAAGGACTACAATAAGCAATTCTAAATTAAAGTAATCGTCTCCCACCTCGGTATCGTGTGATGCGACGATAGACCGGAGGCGGGCACGCTTTCCTTGGTGGCTGCTTCCTGATCGAAGACTAAAATTAACGACATAATTCTGATTATAGAACCATTCGATACCTTTTTGGGGGTGGCAGCTGAAGATTTGGGTGGCACATCGTTCTCAGCCTAAAAATAAATGTTTGTAAACCCGAAATAAAAATATAAAAGATACCATTTGCGTGCCGGCGTCGACCATGCTGGCGGAGCCGCGCGACTGGTCCATCGACGAGCTGGGCGAGGACGAGGAGCCGTTCTGAAAAAATTGGTTTTTCTGCTGTTTCCGGGGGCCCTGATAGAATTTTTAGCATGTACATCCCAATAAGTAATAAATTTACAAGAATCTATTAATCAAATACAAAAAATACCGTTTTTGCACCTATAAAAATTATCGAAATTCGAGCAAATTTTCGAATTTTAAACAAACTATTAAAATATTTGGTATGACGTTAATAAACAAACTACGACATAGAAAACGCCTAATTTGTCATTTTAATTTTTTGCAAAAAAAAAATTAGATTACCGTGTCGTTCATCGACGACGACGAGCTGGAGGCGAGACACGGGGACGGCTGTTTCAGCGAGCACGGGCAGGGATCCTCTTGCGATTTCCGCTTCAACACCATCGACAGCTCCTTGCATTCGATGACTCGTCGGGTAAGCGATCGCAGCATCCGTTGGTTTTCCATCTGAATCGCCACATAGAAACCTTTCTGCGTAAATTCTGCTGCGTCAAACGCACAAAATTTACAACTTTTGATTACAACGCACAAAAAAAAAATAGATTTTTCGACCAAAATTGCCGATTTTCGACCAAATTACGCCCAAAACTTTTTTATTGTTTTGCTTGTTAAAATTTTTTACTAAAATAATTTATTAAGAAATTACTAGTCTAATTTTAAAAACAAATCGACGCATCGAATGATCCCCCCAAAAAAAGTTCACCTCAAACTTCTCGCGAAGTCGCTTCTCCTCGGCCAGCCACTCCTCGGTGCGCTTCCGGACTTCTTGCTCGCGCGCCAGCAGATGCTGGGTGATCTTAAAAACACTTCTCATAATTGCGGAAAACAAAATACGAACCTCTAGGCGTGACCTAAGTCCTTCGATTGTATCTTGCACGACATGGCTATCATGTGTCGAGGCGACCGGGGCGCAAACTTGCGAAACTTCGGCTCTTCGCGGGCTTGCCGGCGCGATTTCCTGACAAAAAAATAGATATATTAAATCTAAATGGGTATCTTTCAAATTGTCGAAAATCATAATGTCGAAATTCCGGTGCTTTCGCATTATCGGGGGGACCAACTTTTTCGGTCAAGCCAAAATTGCTTTTATAAATAGCGGATGCATTTCTACATTGTTTCTAACTATTGCTACGCATAGAAACTTTACCAATTTTTATTAAAAATTTAATTTTCGGTCAGTACCATTGGCAAAATGACCGGTTTCCTTTTTTCCTTTTTTGAAGCTACGTCAAATCAAATCAAAACGTACCAAAACAATGTAAAAACACTATATTTGGTTACTAGGCAAACCGGGGCCGCCAGGGAACAAAATGCCCGTTTCCATTTTGAAATTTCGACACTATGACATTTTGACATGATGATAGCAAATCAATCTAGACCATTCTACCTCCTCGATCTTCGATGTGCTTGCATCCGACGTGTTCGACGTGTCCGAGGCGTCCATATACGTCGTCTGGTCGAGGACGCTCTCCTCGAAATCCGGTGGTCTCATCGATTGACGGCATCTCGAACTCGTCGTCATCGTCGAGGATGATGAGCTAATCGTCGTCATCTTCTTGGGCCGAGCCCCTTGACGTCGATGGGCGTTCATCATCCAGCTTCATCCCGATCTCGGCGAAAGGGTGTGCAGGCAGTTTCGAGGATGGCGGCAAATGTTCCTAAAAACAACGATTATTAAAAAAGGTACTTTCGCCTTATCGGGGGACAAAGAAATTGCTTTTTTATTGACCAATTTTTCAAATATAAATAGCGGAAGTATTTAAACTGTTTTTTTTAATATACGTAAACCGAAAAACTTTACAATTCCTATTTAAAAAACACAAAATATACCGATTTTTCGACAAAAATTGCCGTTTTTTTACCAAAATTTCGACTTATTGAAAAATTTCCAAAGTTTTTAGATAGATTTTCTAGTTAAAATATAGTATTTCTTTCAATTAAGTTACTAAGTATTTCTAAATTACAACAAAAAAAATGCACCCTCCGATAATGCGCAAGAACCAAAAAATTATCTGACCTGTAGTAAGTACTCGTCGGTCCGCTCGTGACTGCACAAACTCCACGACGGGGTCGTGGTGACTGCTTTCGCGCCGGCCAGTTCCCGCACGCGTTTCTTCTCCAGCCGGGCCTGAATTAAAGTTGAAAATTTAATGCCCATCAATTCATTCCTCATAAATTTTGCTGACCGAAAGAAACTAAATAATTAAAATGTACATTTTTATCCAGATTTCTTCAGCTTAAAGGTTTAAACTTCAAAAGTTTGCAAATATTACCAGCTCGTCCTCCTCGGTCTCGCCGCCGTCCTTGATGGGGCACTGCGTGATGTTGAAGAGCTGGTCGAGGTAGTAGCACCGTCTGGTCGGCGGCTTCGCCCTCTTCGTCCTCGCCAGCGTTGTCCTCTTCCAAGTCATCGTCGTCAACCTAGGGTAAATTTTATTCCACGGAGAATGGGAATACCACCTTAGCGAGCTGCAGCAGCTCCTCGTCAATTTTGACCTGCTCCACAACGTCGTCCACTTTGCCCAGCTGCAGCTTCTCGTCAACCTTGCCCAGTTGCAGCTCCTCGTCAACCTTGACCGTCTCCAGCTCCACGTCAATTTTGGCCTGCTCCATCGCGTTGTCCACCCTGTCCTCCTCCACCACGCCCGTCAACCTGCCCGTCTCCATCTCCTCGTCCTCGTCATCGCTGAGCGTAATAATCGAAATCTCGGCGACGTCCGTAGCTTCAGCGGCGGTGCCAGCTCCGGCTCTTCAACTTTGTCCGTTTCGGAGATGTCCATCGCCAGCATCGTGTAGTCGTTCAGATTCTCCGGCAAAACCTTGTCCTCTTTTTCCGGGGTTTCGTCAGTTTTGATGTAAACTTGCTCCAGGATGACACTTTCGTTGGGCGCGTCGCCCTGCTGACCATCAGCTGAGTCGTCAGCTACGGTCGGATCGGCGGCCCTCAGAATAGCTTCTTTGTCCTCTTTTAGAACCTCGTCCGGCTCGTCGTCTCTCAGCCTCGACCGGTTCCGGGTAGGCGCCGGCCTCCTCGGCTCTTCGACGATCCCAGAATCGACCTGCTCGAGATCGTGCTCGTCCGGCCGCAGAGATACGTCGTGGATTTGCATCTAAATCGGAAGTTTTTGCCCATTCAATTGGCAGTGCTAGCAAACTCGCTATTGAATCTCGAATTTTCAGATGATCGAATTTTTCTACTATAAATAGAGGAACTGATTCTACGAGGTTTTCTACAAATTTACAATAAAAAACACGAAAAACTCTCGGCTTTCGATCAAAATTTGAAATCCTGAAAAAATTCTACGCTAGAAATATAGTTCAATGTCACTCAGAAACTATTCTAAAAAACTTGGCAAAAGATTAATTTTAATGTCTTTCCGCGTTTTTTACTATTCCTGAACATAAAAAACTTTAAAAATTGTTACAAAATACAAAAATCGCAATTTTTCTGTCCCAAGTTTCAAATCCCTGAAAAGTTTTCTGCGTTCCCAGAACGGTCTTCCGCTTCAAATATCGTTAAATTCACTTAAAAATACTACTAAGATACTTTTACTACGTTAAAGACCAAACCGACCCCCCGCGATAATGTCAAAGCCCCAAAAATGGCACTAACCGAGCGATCGAGAATGGCTTTTGAGGGCTGGCCTTCGTCGGGGTGTCTGGCAACGTCTAAAAATCAAAAATGTGGTTTAATTTTCTGATACCACAAATGGCGTCGGTGGTGGGATCGCGCACGGCTCGCGTACGTCTCGCGCGTATGGGTGATCCGGACGCCCAAAATGCGTATTTTTCAGCGTTTTATAAAAGATACGTTGTTGAGCGTCGCCTGGAAGTGTGCGCCGGCCCCGCGAAGAGTGCTTGATTTTGTCTAAAACCCATTTAAAGCTGAAAATTGGCATACTACCGTTTTGGGCGTCTCTTGGCGGCTCTCCGGGGCGACCTTTTGCATCGACACGCCTTGGTATGCGAATTTTACGCCAGTTCCATCCTAAAAAAGGGTTATAAATTCAATAAATTATATCTACGTTGTGCGAGGTGTAGCAGATCGTCACCCTGACGCGATCCTGCGGGCCCACTTTTGCACTCTCGTTGGCGGCTGGTGCGGGTTTCTAAAGAACGTTTTTTTCTAAACTTTCTTTTACCACTTCTAAACCTTGAACGCAGACACGTACAAACTATAAAAAAACCTTAAAAACTACAAGAGTATCGTTCTTTGACCAAAAATATAACTTTTTTACTAGTTTAAAGGTTGTAAATGTAGTTTTTCCATTTGAACAAGTACTAAATGTTAATAAAAATAGAAAAATATCGTTCTCCAATAAAAATTAGAATTTTTAAACCGTTTTTCGATTTTAACTAGTATTAAGTATTACTAAAATGATCACCGTAAACAAACTTCATAAAATAGTACCTGTGAATTCACCACGACACCCGAGTTCCGCAATCCGCTCGACACTGGGCGCCGGTTTCGAGACTAAAATTGTAAAATAAAGATGTCCTTAGCTAACTAAAGCATAATCAACTAGAAAGTAGCCTTAAAAGTCAGAAAAAATTAGAAAACACACCACCGGTGTTCCTTCGCCAAACGAGAAATCGGCCATCCTTGGAAGGCGTCTCCTGGCGTACGGCAGAAGCTTTGCCGGCCTTCGAGTTCGAAGCTTTTGAAGTCTGAGGCTTTGCTTTGTTGGTGGCTAAAAATAGATAAGGTAAAATATATTCAAAATCGCTTACGAACGACCTTGGGCGGCTCCGTCTTCTCCGGCTTGGAGTTCTTGGGCGCGGCGATGGGCTGAAAACGTGAAATAAAGCTTAAAAATAGATACGTACCATCGAAATGTTGCCCTTGCCCGTCGGCTTCATGATCGATTGGGCTGCATGAGCTTAGGGCAGCTGGGTTGGGCTTGGGCTCAGTGCCGGGCTGCTGAAAGTGGTTGTAGAAAAATATACAAATTCTAGATAAATCAACAGGAATATTCGACATTAAAAATAATAGAAGCCTATAAAGTTTGGTGCCACAAATCAACTAGCACCCACTGAAAACGTCTACTTCAGTTTACTACCTTTCAGGAATTCAAATTTATGAAACCTTGTTTCTCTGGGAACGAAGCCACTGGAAACGACCAAGCAACTTATGACCTTTTAAAACACAGAAAAGCAACTCTTAATCGATAAAGCGCTTCTTAAAGTGGTTATTACAAAGCTATTCATCTACATAAGGCAATAGAATTTGGACATTCAAAAGTAATAAACCTTTAATATTGGTTTTATAAATCAAATATACAGCTTCGTAAAGCCTCACATCAATTTATTAGCCTTTTAAGACCTATGAAGAACAATATTTTGAGTCTATGCAAAGCGTTTTTTGACACCCTTTTTTACCTTAACTTCCTTGTCCTTGGCGCTCTTGTCGAGCGAGGTGCTTCGGGTTATCCGCTTCCGGTCGTCGGGCTTGGACGGTAGCTGTTGCAGGTTTTAGGCCTAAAAGGAGATAGTACATTCTCAAATTCGAAAGAAATAACTATAAAGAAAATAGAAATAACTGGGTACCCACCAGCTGCGGTTTGTCAGCGCCAATTTTGGGCCCATCTTCCTCGGCAAGGTTGCACGGAAGGCTGGTGCTAAAAAGGTAATAGAATAAACTTTCATACGCTTAAAAGAAAACCGTTTTAAAAAGTAACTGTTGGGAAATCAATAATATAGGAGGAAGAATAGTAAGCTCGCTACATTGAAAGATTTCGGTTCTTTTCGCATTTCGGGAGACCAAAATTTTTAGGATAAGTCTCGAATTGTCTAGTAACTCAATAGCCAGTGTTTTAATAGTGTTTTTTAGTAAAAATGTCTACAGTTCAACTAGAAAAACTATCTAAAGACTAGAAATTTTGGAAAAGTCGACATTTTGTGCAAAAATCGGCCATTTTAATTCGGAAAATTGCAGTTTTTTAACCCCTTTTTTAAGAAATTTTGTAAATTTCACGTCTATGAATGTAAAAAACGTTTAGAAAGACTTTGACTATTTATATTTGAAAATTAGATTCTAAGAAAAAAGTTGGCCCCTCCCACCCCCTTATAATGCGAAAGAACCCAGGAAGATCTTACAAGCTGGCGCTCAAGAATTCAAGTAAAACAAAGTTGTAGTTTTGACACAAAAACAAAGAAAAACCTTTTCAAAAGGTCAACAATCAACAATCAATAATCTAGAGACAAGGATCGTATCCTCACCCCAGCTGCGAACGGGTTCAAACACGCTGATGTGACATGCCCTCGGGCAACTCGCACCTCTGCCCGCGCGATCACTCCGATTCTGACACGCCATCCCGGGCTTATCAAAGTAAAAAATAAAATGAAAACACTAATGGATACCTACTTTATCAAGTACGATCCTTGTGATGGATCCGAAGAAAATCGGGCATAAAATCGGAAAATATCAAACGCAAATTTCGTTCTTTTAGTATCCTTCTCTGGGTATCTCTTTTTTTAATAAATTTTTCAAACTATATATTTGTTTTCAGTGGGAATGGAACCGCAAGGCAAGCGCGCCAAGCTGAGCAACGACGACGATGCTCGGCAGGGAGTACAAATCAAGCCGGATCAATGGTGCCTCGACTACGACGCCGACGAGGACGTTTTGCTGCTCGTCAGCAAGCAACTCGACGAGCGAACCGGCATCCTTCCCGATGCCCGCCATCTCGTCGATTTGCCGCTCGAAGTGCTGGAGGTGATCGTGGAACCCGTGGAATTCAAGACGATTTTGGCGCTGGAGGCGGTGAACGGACGTCTGAAAGTTGCCTGCCATCGCTGCTGATCAGTACTTGTGCTGCGAAGGCGATCCCATTGCTTTGGAGTCGCAGGGGTGTATAATCATTGCGTTGACCGCCTCCCGAGTCATCAAACCAATTCGGCAATTAGCGCAGACTTTGCTGGTCGTCACGTGCAGTTCTTTGTTTTTCAACAAAGCTCGGACCTTTCACAGCTGCTGTTCAACGGCGATTCTGCTGTTCTCCCCACGAGCCCCGTTCCACGTGCGACCACTTTATCTACACCGCGGACTTTCATGAATTGGATGCGGATTTATTCCCGCCCGGATGTTCGGTGCTCTGAAGCCAACGAACATTTGGCTGTTTACGTTCGTCGAGGTAGAGCAGCCTCCTCGGCGCCGTGCCGGGCTCGATTTTCATCAAGCACGTGCAACCAAGAACCGATGCGTTGTCTGCTGGCATGGCAGAGCGCCAGTTGCATTTGAAACACGTATTTCAGTCGAGACTATGCGGTACTCTAGAGATTAACTAAATACATGCAGGAGTGGATGGGTGGTCATCGGCAAATCGACGTATTCTTCGCACAAATCCGAAGAATGAGTGCCGAACAGCTTCGCATGCTGCAGCACTTCGCGGAAACACTGAAGTTTGCAGGAAATTCACAGGACGGCTGGCTTGGAAATGACCTACAGGCAGGCGACGGTGCCCTTCTACAAGTATTAATTGTGCCAGAACACTTGAATACCGGCAGCTATGGCGTTCAGAAACTGATCCTGACAGCGCCTGGAGCTTCAACGGCCTTCCTTCGTTCCGCTGCCAACGATGCATTTCGATTCGAGAACTTCTCTTTTAAAGGAATTTAATGTTTGACACGTTTTCTATTTCTGGCTTGATAAATGTTTGTTTCCGAATCATTGTTAGTTTGTCGGCTTGCCTTTCAAAGCAATCGGTTTTATTTTGATTCATTCTACGCGTAATTTAGATATTTTTGATGCGCTTGCAGCGGCTGAGGAACCATCGGGTTCTTTCGCGTTATCGG
>CATQJA010001400.1:0-22157 GCA_958295435.1 Mesorhabditis spiculigera
GGGGCAGGGGAACGTGGGGGGGTGGGGGGGGGGGGGAACTGTATAGGTAAGGCCCTCCGCAAGCTATTAAATTTTTGAAACATTTCTCTTTTTTAACTTTCTGTCAAATTTTCAGGGGTTTATTGCCCATTCAGGATTGTCAGTATCCAAAAAGCAACACAAAATGATGCTATTTCCGCATCGATGTTTTTATGTAATTAAAAACAGCGATTTCAATAGCTATTGTTTAGTCAAGTGCTTTGTTTGTCAAGAAGAATTACTCTGCCCAGGTGATTCCGGTGAGCAGGAATTTTTGAAACGTTAATTTACTACTAAATACTAAATACTACTACTAAATACCGAGATTTTGCTTCCATTTAACAAGAATCTATTAAGCTGCGTAATATACCTGACACTGGCACGTCGTGCACTCTTCCATCTTCCACGATTCACCCTCCTGCTTCACCTTGCCGTCATCGAGTTGGCAGGTGCGCTTTGAGCGGCGTTTGCGCGAGCTTAAATCGAAAATTAATAAAACACTTATTTTATTTTGCGCGTCACGATGCCTAAAAATTTTTAATGAGCGGAAAACTAGATTTTACACTACTGAAAAATCATTATGTTTCAACTTATTTTGGGTACCTATTGAACGACGAGCCACCAGTTCTGGCCGTTATAACGATGGAAAAAAATGCAAATGAAGAACAGAAAAACAATTTATTTAAAACAATCTGAAATTTTTTAAATGCACTTTGCTAGCCTGCCCTCTCCTCTTCCTCAACAATCTCTGCTAGCCTGCCCTCTCCTCTTCCTCAACAATCTCTGCTAGCCTGCCCTCTCCTCTTCCTCAACAATCTCTGCTAGCCTGCCCTCTCCCCTCTTCCTCAACAATCTCTGCTAGCCTCCCCTCTCCTCTTCCTCAACAATCTCTGCTAGCCTGCCCTCTCCTCTTCCTCAACAATCTCTGCTAGCCTGCCCTCTCCTCTTCCTCAACAATCTCTGTTAGCCTGCCCTCTCCTCTTCCTCAACAATCTCTGCTAGCCTGCCCTCTCCTCTTCCTCAACAGTCTCTGCTAGCCTGCCCTCTCCTCTTCCTCAACAATCTCTGCTAGCCTGCCCTCTCCTCTTCCTCAAAAATCTCCGCTAGCCTGCTCTAAAAACTTACTTTCCAGTGAATTGAGAATCCTGGTTCATCGAGCAAGTTCCCTCACAGCACGCTTGCCACATGTTCAGGTTTATCTGAAAATTTTAGAAGTTTTACAAAACCATACAGCTTTCAGTTAATTAATTCTTAATATTAATAATTAATTGTTTCAAAAAAACATTGACGGAATTTTGTGAAACACATTTTTCCGCTTGTCGTGCGAAAATCATTTTAAATTTGATTGGATGTCAAGAAGTCAAAGTTATTTTAAAGCCCAAAAATCGCAGAGACAGTAATATTTTTGAAGCATATTTTGCTTAAATTGCTCTTTGTTTCGAACCTCCGGGATCATTGAGCACTTTTCGTACAACAGCGTCGAGTTGCCCGGGTAGAAGAAGACGTCGCGCTGTAAAAAGAACAAGAATATTGGAATTCGAGTTTAATTATAATTAAAAAGTAGTACAGATAACGTCCAACCCGTTAGGAAGTCAATGTTTCAAAGTTAATTGCTAAAATGGGGGCGTTCTGGAATAGTGGTTGCTTCCAGATGTTGTCAAATAAATAGAGTCTCATAAAATTGGCATTAGATATTGGTAAATTAATCAAAAATTTAAGACTTACAAAGTCGATTTTAGATCTGATAATCATTAGGAAACAAATGAAAATAAAAATATAGGACTAAGAGAAGAATATGCAAAAGTTAAAACATAAAATTCTGGGGGTTAAAAAATGTTTCATTTCCTTGTAATGAAAATTGGATCTAAACAACGACAATGTCTTTGCACCACCTGAACCCGATCGATATCATCGCCATTGTCGCAGAACATCCGGGCGAGCGAGGTTTTCCTGATTTGCTGGAGTTGCGCCTTGCTGAAGACGCCCTCGTTCTCGTACCTTAATTTATATCTATCTAAGCCGATTATATCTATTGTTGTTTTTTCTATTTTTATTTTTTGACGATTTTTACTTGTTGTGGTTTTTTTAATTTATAAAATTCAAGTGATTTTGATTTTTTTCCTACACACCTGCTACGGATTACTAAAATATTGTTACGCAAAGTTGTGCTTTATTTTGAAAACAAAATATCGCTAACATCGATTCTTATTTGCGGCTCTAATAGGCGAAAATTTCTTAGCGAAATCGAGAATGCGCAAGAACAATTAGTGCAAGTGCTAAGAGACGGCTTTTGGACCTTTTTTGAAACATCATATTTCCCTGAATTTTCAAAGCCGCGTAATAATAAAGTCTGAAGTGAATGTAGTAGCAAAAGTGATTTTTGTAATTCTAAGAATCACAAATTGGCATACCAATGTCGGTCGCCGGCGCGGAGGCGCTTGAACTGATCGGCGATGAGGCAGGCGAACGTGGGACCGACAAGTCCATCCGGCATCCTCGTCTCCACCACAGAGCCCACCCACAAATCAATGTTTCCTGAAATGAAGGAGGTGACGTTTTTTAAAGGAAAGTAATAGGTTGTTCAAAGACCGAAACACGCTTTGAAAACGAGTGTTTCGTATAATAGGTAGGATGGCTTCGATTGTGGATCCAGCAATGACTTGTTCAATTGTGGCCAGCAAACAAACAAAATTAAGTCACTATTGATAAAATTAAATTGGGAATTAAAAACTACTAACAAAGCACCAACAAAAGTAGTGAATTGGTAATTTGGTTTCAGATGCTAATTTCTGCAAAAAAAATGTTTCGGAAAAAATCGGGGAACCACTGGAGGTAAAAATCAGTAATTTATGCACCTTTGCAGCGTTCTATTGATTCAGTTGCCTTTGATTGAATTGAAATTATAAACGCGGTTAAAATGATTAAAATCTATTAAAATTTGATATACCATTTGACTCGTCAAAATAAATATTTGCGAAAATCGAGAAAATTTGATGTCTTTTTAATCTCTAGGCGTTAATCTCTAAACCATTAATTGTCGCTGTTACAGCCTGCACCAAAAACTGTCGCAGTAAAAAATGCGGGGTAAACAGAGATCATTCGGGATTCAATGAAACTACCCCGAAGGCTTACCAGGATGGCCATAGAGCGTCCGCAGCTTATTCCGGACATCGGCATCAGGTACTTCGGTAGCCATCTCCTCCCACGTGGTCGGTACCGACAGTTTGCACCATTTACGGTACTCCGTCCAGCTAAAAATTTATGAATTCTGGCAAATAATAAGTTTCAAATTCTACGGATTAGGGCACCGGAAAATATTTGCCATTAAACGAATTTGCGAAAACAAGTTTCAAAATTTCATTTCTTTCATTTCATTTCATTTTCGCTGGCGCTGAGATTTGGTAATGGGAAGTTCTCAATCAATACTATGATTATTGAATCTAAGCAAATTGAAGCATTTATACTTTTTAAACTCTTTTGATGCTTTGTTTTCAAGGGTCTATTCCAATCTTCTATCGTTTTTCTTATATTTTAATTCGTTTTTTAATATAGCAATTTAATCTAACCTAAAAATATATTTTTTATCAAATTCCCAGATTTTTTAGGTTTTTGAATTTTTACTGTCGGGCGTATGTTTGGAATGGTAGGTAGAGCGGAACGCCAAGTACATCAGATCAATTTGGCAAATTTTTATGCACGTATTACAAGAAGATTGGAACACATTTTTTGGTCCTTAAAATTTTTAATCCAGACGCCTCCATTATTTTTTCTTCTTCCCCTGAGGAATTATAGCTATTAAAGAGGTTGTTGCAAAATGGTGCTTCAGCGAAAAATATGATAAATCTGGATTTTTCTCTAGTTAATTGGCCTACGTTTTTGGTCGTACTGATACTTTTAATCTGGAAATTGCCCTAGAAAAATGATCATAATATTTTTATCTATAGTAGAAAATTTAGGATAGAAACGAAATAGCTTCTATGAAAATGAATTCTATGAAGTCCTAGATTTTTTCTTTATTTTGAGGCTTTTTCGATTTTGTTTGTTCCATACAAAAGTTTTTATGCGTTTCAAAAAGGCCCACCTTGGCAGTCCGTGATCTCGGGCCCGCTGTATGTTCATCACCGCCAGGTCGAGGGAGACCTGGATTCAAATTATATGCTTTTATAGGTTACTGGAATTTAAAATAATTAAGCTGATTTTTTGGTAGTTTTGGCTGGAAGGAGTTCATCGCGGCATTGTTTTGCGATTAACCAAGATTTCATCAGATTTTGATGAAACGTTTTTTTTTTCATTTTTTTCGAAATGCCATTTACTTTGATTCTGTTGCTTTTATTTGTCATTTCTTTTCTTAAAAAAATTTCTCCTTTCAAACCTAGAATTCTAATAAAATCGGCAAACTAAAACATAAATAACATAAATGATAAGGCCTTCACTGCGAGTCCCGGAATTGATGTTCGCTGTCTTGAAAAATCCCGACTTCGAAATGTCATATATCTTCTTTTTGTTGCTTTTTATTTGCTTTTTTTGAAGCTTTGAACGTACATCACAGCAAGATCGAGGAAAACTAATAGATCAATTAAGGAAACATTCATTTCCTAGAAAGTTTTTTAATTAAAAAATTAATAAAGTATTTTATGGAATTTTTAATATAATGGAAAGGAGAAGACGCCGTGCAATAAGCATTTGCAAACACCATTTTTTCGTATTTTTTATGAAACATATAAAAAAGACATTTTTGTGAAATGTCTTTTAATTTGATTAAAGTCGTTTCATATGTTCTTGACACCGTACCTTTTTATTACGATGATTTTCTGGTGTAATAGAGGAGAAAATTTGTAATTGAAAATTAAAATACCTCATGGGCGCGGGGGAAAAGTTTCTCGGTCAGCTCCATGTTCATCACCTGGTTGCTCTTTGGCAGTTTGAGCGGGGAGGCGAAGAGACCACTAAAAAGAATTAAAATAGAATCTGTAATTATAAACTACATTTTATAAATATACGGAAGAGTTATTTACTCTATTTTAATAGCTTTTGATCACACGACGGAAAAATCTCGGAAATGTCGGGGAAAAATGCAGGAAAATTATTGTGCGAAAGTGAAACATCCTTTAGTAGTTTTTTTTTGAGGGGTTGATTTTATTAAATTAGAAACTTGCTTTGACTTCACGTCTGTACAATTTTGATCCCGATCTATGAATGACTTGAAACAGCTCCTCGATGGTCAAGTAAAATTCTGATTTTAACCGGTTTTCCACCAGATTGAATTCTTCACATTACGCCTCACTTACCGCAAAAGTGGGTCAATGCCTCCTTCAGACAACAGGCGCTCTGGCGCGAAAAACGCCTGAAAATTGTTAGCTTTTAGCATGAAGCAAAAACAATACTATAAAAATCAAAAACCCACCTCGTGTAGTGGAATATGGCCCTGTGGGATTGGATTGAAGTCTTTTCCAAGTCTAAACATATGCTGGAAATGTCCGGAATTCCTCAACAATCTCTGCTAGCCGGCCCTCTCCTCCTCCTCAACAATCTCTGCTACCCCTGCCCTCTCCTCTTCCTCAACAATCTCTGCTAGCCTGCCCCCTCCTCTTCCTCAACAATCTCTGCTAGCCTGCCCCCTCCTCTTCCTCAACAATCTCTGCTAGCCTGCCCTCTCCTCTTCCTCAACAGTCTCTGCTAGCCTGCCCCCTCCTCTTCCTCAACAATCTCTGCTAGCCTGCCCTCTCCTCTTCCTCAACAATCTCTGCTAGCCTGCCCCCCCCTCTTCCTCAACAATCTCTGCTAGCCTGCCCTCTCCTCTTCCTCAACAATCTCTGCTAGCCTGCCCTCTCCTCTCTTCCTCAACAATCTCTGCTAGCCTGCCCTCTCCTCTTCCTCAACAGTCTCTGCTAGCCTGCCCTCTCCTCTTCCTCAACAGTCTCTGCTAGCCTGCCCTCTCCTCTTCCTCAACAATCTCTGCTAGCCTGCCCCTCTCCTCTTCCTCAACAATCTCTGCTAGCCTGCCCCCTCCTCTTCCTCAACAATCTCTGCTAGCCTGCCCTCTCCTCTTCCTCAACAATCTCTGCTAGCCTGCCCTCTCCTCTTCCTCAACAATCTCTGCTAGCCTGCCCTCTCCTCTTCCTCAACAATCTCTGCTAGCCTGCCCTCTCCTCTTCCTCAACAATCTCTGCTAGCCTGCCCTCTCCTCTTCCTCAACAATCTCTGCTAGCCTGCCCTCTCCTCTTCCTCAACAATCTCTGCTAGCCTGCCCTCTCCTCTTCCTCAACAGTCTCTGCTAGCATTTCCACGAGTGGAATCAAAAACGAATTAGTAAACACCATTTACGAGCAAGCAGTTTTTGGCCAGAAACATCAAAATCTAATTTTTTTAAATTGAACTAGCATTTGTGGCCTAACTTTCAAAGTATTCCTAGTTTGTAAAATATACCTTTTAAGCACCGGATTAATTAGCGTATGGCCAAATCTGAATGCAGCCGTGGCAAAGGCATTTGCGATGGATGGGTCGACGGTGGGATCGTAGCCCATGTAGTCTCCAATCAGCTCGGCGAAACCGGTCTGGACAAGTTCGATTATCTTGGAAAATATGCACGATTCTGAATAACTAAAAATGTCTTGGAAAATCAAAGAATCTTCTCTTGCAAAAAAAATTGCAATAAAGTTGTTCAGGAAAATGGTAAATTTTATGACAATGAGTTGTCTGCCTGTAGAGTGCAACCCTGGATGAAAATGTAAAAAATGAGCAAGTATAAAAGTAAAATGAATGTATATTTAATGTATAATCTAAAAAATTCAATTTATGATTCTTAGAATTTTTCTCTAGGGGATTGTTTTAATTTTAAAAAGTAAATTAATTACAAATTTTGAAATGCCCTTTAAATCTCAAATATTGTGTCTCAGACGATTTCCAGTAAAAATAACATGGATTTGCCTTAATCAAACGGTTTAGCACTAATTGCAAGCATTTTTTATTTTTTATTTCGTCAAAATCGGTAAAGCAGTAGGGTGCTTTTAGGAATCCGAATTTCAAAAAAAGTCACAAAAAACGTTAAAATTCACTAACCTTGCCGAGGACGGTGGGCAGCCACTGGCTGTAGGTGATGTGCTGGATCATGGCGCTGATCAGCTTCCGGGTTTCCTGAAAAAAATTAATGTATCAAAAATAGGTAGTTTTTGGGTTTTAGGATTAAAACATTAGTTGCACGATTTCTTTGCGCGATTTTAGAACGAGAAAAACATGGCAATATTCTGCGCCGAATCATATTAACGAAATCCCGCCTGGTGGGTTTAATATTTTTCAGCAAAACACACTTTTTTTCAGCTGAAGTTTGGGTGATGACAACGATATTTTGAATAGCCGTATTTAATTTATAGGGCCTGTCGATGCTTTCGCACTAGGGGGGGGGACCAATTTTCCCCTTAGCATCTAACTTTTCTAGTATAAATAGAGAAAAAATTTTCCAATTATTTTTTACTATTCTAAGCGTAAGACTTATAAAAAATATCGACAATGCCACCAAAAATGGCGTATTTTCGGCGAAATTTAAATTTTTTAAATGCTTTTTGTGGAATAGAATTTCCGCTTAAGACAAAGTTAATTGAATGAAGCGTCTCATGTTTTGAAAAGTTTAATTAGTATTAATTGTCAAAATCACCTGGAAAATGGTCTCCCCGTCCCAGTTGACGTTCATCTCCAGCAGCTCGGCGGCGACGCGGTTGTGCTCGCGCATGAAGATTGTGTGCAGCGAGGTGAGGCCCAGCTAAAGGAGAATTAAAGTCTGAAACAAACAGACACCAGTTTTTATATCTGGTAGTTTTCACATTTAGAAAGGACGTTTTGAAAAATAAGAAATTATTTAATCGAGCCATACCGCAATCATAATTCCCGAAACTTTACAGATCTTTCTTTTAATTATGGTCGAAACATCTTTTCTCATTTCCGAAAATTTCTGAAGCTCGATTAAAAGTCAGCATACAAGACACGAATTCGTGGCTCTTAAGAGCGTTAAAATTACAACGGTAAGAATTTTCATTATTTCCAAATTTTCTGAAACTTTATTTTTTAAGTCGTCTCGAAAAATTCAAAAAGCACATTTTAAGGAATTTTTGGTGTTGGGCTGGGGTAAGGTAATTTTATTCTTCACCCACTAAGAATTTCTGCTGTATTTTTTAGGGTTTTTATGAGTTCTTTGTTGCTAAGAAATGATAAGGCGTCCATTAAAAACTTAAAAATTATGTAGCTTTTTATATTTGTCGCAATTTTGCATGCCTTTCTGACCAAAACGACAAAAATTGTTACCACAATTTAAAAAACTTATTGGAGTCTTATATATCTAATAACCGTGTAAAATCCTGAAAAAATTATTTCTTATTGGTTAAAGGACCGTACTGGATCACTGAGGGAACTTTTATCCGTATAACGCCACATAAAAAGTTTATAATTTCTATTTAAGATTTTTAGACCTGTTTTCACAGGCTAAATTTCGACTTTTAACTTCCTTTAAAAGTTGATGAGGCTGGTGCATTTTAACCACGATCAAATAATACCTGCTCGTTTGCCCTCAAATCCCCAGCCAAAAAGCATCGGATCGGATTGTCGACGGAATAGTTCCTCCGGCAGTCCATATCCGAGTCCTTCTCAAATGGCATATACGGCTTTTGGGCGGCCGAGACGATGTCGAATCTGTAAGGTATTTTTAGCGCAATCGATTTAGCACTCAATTGCTCCCTAAATTTTTTCCCGAATATTGGAAAAATGTGCAACATAAAATTTTTTTTAAATCCGTGACCTTGCCTCCGGTCAATTCCCATTTTTAAATGTTTTAAAAAGACAACGGCTTTTTGTTGTATTTAATTTTCATGCATTTAATGTACGACTTAAGAATTTAATAAACCAGAGCTTTTACAAACTGACATAGTCCTTCGATCGATTGAACCCAATAATTTTTACGGAACATTGAAAATGGCCGCAACATAAAGTTTTGAAAACGTGAAATTTTACGCGAATTTGCCATCGCATCAGATTTCTGGGGTTTTTTTAGAGACTATAAGCTAATATTTTAAAGGACGGAGGTATGAAGTAGCATCTTTAACGTGTAAGTTTTTACCCATTAAAATTATAACTTTAAAAATTATAAAACATATCTTTCGTTTAACAGAATGATGCATGAAAAATCCATTAAGGATCGACATCCAAAATCCATTAAAAAATTCATGACGAACCCTTTAAGAAATTACCAATACACTACGACAATTCGTCAAAAAACTATGTTGCATTAAACTACCAATATCAAGTCGGGCTATTTTTCGCAATAAATAATTCTAAAAAAAAATTAGTGAAAATTCGTAATTTTGACATTCAGAAAAATTATTTAACGCATTTAATTCGTAGTTATGAATATATTTATTTAAAAAGGATCAATAATAATCTAAAGCTTCAAAAAGCTTACCTTAACAATCCGTGGTCCCCAAAAAGGTCGCGCAACTCCAACGCCTGCACCTCCGTCGAGCCGTACACCACCGAGCCGTCCAGATAGGAGGTTAGCTAAATTAAAAAGTTAAAGCGTTGAATAAAATAAATAATTATTATAATTCAATGAATTTAACATATTTTAATTCTACATTTAGCAACTTAACGGCGAATAAATTAGTTAAATTTTAACAGAAAAAGCAACAGAGTTATTCTAAAATTGCAATTTTAGTACAGTGAAAGTAGTATAAAAGATTGTTGATAAATTGACAGTATTTATTATCAGCCCCCCCTTGAAAATGAATGTAACACACATTCTTCAAAAAAAAAAACGATCAAAGTGTTCAAAAAGGTTCTAAAAATTTAAGATAATAATATTTTTTGTGTATTAAGGATGAAACCGAATGAAGCTAAATGAATCAAAATAATTGACCTCATGATTTTTCACGGATTTCTGAAAGATCCTGCAAACTCAATTCTCAAAAAAAATTGCTGATGCTTTATTTTGAATTTTGGAGTTCGAAGTAGTTACTCATTATTTTAAACTTATTATGTTTTAAACTAGTTTATATAATTTTAAAATTAGTTGGGAAATCTTACAATATTCAGCTGCTCGCGATAGGTGACCCGATCGAAGATTAGTGACGTTTCTCCGGATCCGCAAACGGCTCCCGAGCGCTCGAATTCGATGCACGGGTGTTTCACTTCTCTGAAATTCTCGTAAATTGCATATGTAAAAAAATTTTATAAAAAAATTTAGGGTGGTTCTTATACAATAATAAATAAAATAATGTTAATAATAGTAACTATCCTATCCTTGAAACGAGAAAAGTATGTCTATTTTCTGTTCAGCCGATTTCTCGGCGGCAAGGTCGAATTTCTCGTTCACGAATAAGCTAATAGCACCAAATCCAGCTTCAGTAGGAACCGTATGCAAATTATCCTACTATATATAAAAAAAAAATAGTGTATGTGTGTGTATGTGTGTGTGTGCCACTTTGCATCCACTCCCGTCTGTCTGTCCGGAGGATATCTCGCTAGGGGATGAATTTTAAAGTACGTATGATACGTCATTAGGTGCGCAATGGCCTGGAGATGACTGCACGCATTTTAGATTCAACAAAATTCCCTATTTTCGACATTGAATTTAGGTTTTTGTGAAAACATCTTTGTTAGGTATTATTAGCATAGACAGGAAGTTGAGATTCGGCTATACAACGGGATGGGAGAGGTTGTTTTTCATTTTTTGTCGTTTGAATGCAGGACAATTATGCAAAGTGAAGGATAAAATGGGGTCAGACGGGGCCAGGGTTGAAAAGTCGCGAAGCGGCTTTTCAACCCGGGTAAACATTTAATTGAATCTGCTAAAATACTGATCTACGATTTATCTGTTACGTCGTACCCGAACTAACTTTCTGCCTCCCGTATTTTCTAGATATCTTACTTGAATCATATTTTTTTGCACAAAATGAAGCCAAAATAAATTCTATTTTGACAAAAACTTGATCAATCGCTACTTTAATATTTAAAATCATCAACTCTAGCTAAAAAAATTACTGTCCCGAACCTTCCCATCTTGAGCTTCGGGTCGTCCTTCGGCAGCTGGATGTTGAAGCATGGCTCCAGGTTTTCGCAGGTTCTGCAAAGAAGATGTTTCGATAAGTTTAAAGTCGTCCATCAAGGCGAAAAAATCAATTACCAGAAGTAAAAGTGCAATGACCTTTTATCTTTTGACCGTACCTGTTGCAGACGGCGCCCGTCGTGTAGGCATTTCTCGTGAGCGGCGGGGCCGTGTGCGTCAGGTCGTGGTCTAAAAGTAATTTTTATCATAATTTCTGATAGTGTATTGACGTTTTTGTAGTTTTAAATTACATAATTATTTTAAAAGAATAAGACTGCCATCTAAATTAACCTTTTTTGAAGCTGATTAATTCAGTTTTAGGCGAGCCAGTTACTGCAAGATTGTTGGCAGATTCCTCAAATAGTTTTTGTCAATTCCCGAAACACTTATTTTTCCTCGCGGCCTGGTATGCCGTGTTCAATTAACATAAAACGGGTGGCCCTAGCTTAGATTAGGTTTAGGCTTAGGCTTGGCTTAGGCTTAGGCTTAGGTTTAGGTTTAGGCTTAGGCTTAGGCTTGGGCTTAGGCTTAGGCTTAGGCTTAGGCTTAGGCTTAGGCTTAGGCTTAGGCTTAGGCTTGGGCTTGGGCTTAGGCTTAGGGTTGGGCTTAGGCTTAGGCTTAGGCTTAGGCTTAGGCTTAGGCTTAGGCTTAGGCTTAGGCTTAGGCTTAGGCTTAGGCTTAGGCTTAGGCTTAGGCTTGGAAGCAGGCTTAGGCTTAGGCTTGGGCTTGGGCCAGGCTTAGGCTTGGGGGCTTAGGCTTAGGCTTGGAGGCCAGGCTTGGAAGCTTGGAGGCTTAGGCTTAGGCTTAGACTTGGAGGCTTAGGCTTAGGCTCAGGCTTAGGCTTAGGCTTAGGCTTAGGCTTAGGCTTAGGCTTAGGCTTAGGCTTGGGCTTACCCTTAGGCTTGGCTTAGGCTGACTCACCAACAAACTGTCCCCATTGCATCACCATAGATGAAAGATGGCCGTGCGGGGTAATGTCATGTGTAGCGATCAGTTGCCGTGATACCTAAATTCATTTAAATAATCGGTTAATTACATTAAAAAATATTGTTTCAACTTGAGAATAACAAAGAATAAAAATCAAGCTTTTTAATTTTACAATTTATTACTGTTTATTCGATTACTACGTGTAAAAACTCCCCGGCCAGTGTAACTGATGTGAAACACTTTTCCGAAATATTTTTTGTGCATTTCATTTTTTAGAGCGACGCTTTATTTGATTTTAGATGGATTTCTAACGATTTCTTTGTTAATTTTTAGCTGTTTTTTAAACTCACATCTCTAGGATTGGGCATGGGGAACCCGTTGTACAGCTTGTTCTTCTCCCAGCCGACCGGCGTGTTGAAGCCGTTCTCGTAGACCGGGGCGAGCAGGCGCTAAAGTTCGTTTAGACTTGGCTTAGGCTTAGGTTTGGGCTTGGCTTAGGCTTTGCTTGGGCCTAAGCTTAGGTATAGCTTAGGCTTAGCTTAGGCTTAGATTAGGCTTGGGCTTAGGCGTTTCCATTATCAGTTCTAGGTGAATTAATAACTTTATATCTTTAATGGCTTGAATTTTTGACGAAACATCGATTTCGGAATTTTTTTAGATTAAATTAATTTTTTAATTAAAGATTGTTTTTCGTCTGCGCCAAAAATATAACATGGCATTTTTCCCAAAAATTAAAAGTATTTTGGCAGATACCTTCAACGGCATCTGCGAAACGCCCCACATCGGGTGGTCGAGGTTGTTGCATTGGCCGTCGTAGGAGCTGTAATTAAATGTTTCCTAAATCTGCCTGTTTTGTCGATTGCTCTGTTAGCCTTATTCCAGTATCGAATTCTCTTTATTACCAAAGGGCTTCTTCATTACTAGGGGAAACTGTTTTTTTCTAAAGGTTCTCAAACTCCAAGTGACTTAATAGTACTATTTTTATAGTTTTATGACGATTTAACTATGTTTCCAGTGGCAAAACGATCAAAAAAATTGGTCAAAACAAAAAAGCGGGCATTCTTAGTCGAAAAAAATGGATATTTGCTGTATTTTTTCAATAAAAATTTGTAAGGCGTGTCTTCTCAATGGCGCTATCGAAATTGCGTCAAAATCCTACCTTATATAATTTTGGCGTGTATCTTTGTGTGTGTGTGTGGATGTCAGTTTCGAGGCCCGATTTGAAGGCCTTCCCGTGTATAAAATGCGCTAATTCTTCGTCACTCGGGGTAATCGACTCTTCTGTTTCCGATGGCGTTCTCAGAATTTCGATAAAATACAAGTTTACAAAGTTAAAGCCGGTTTTATTCATTTTTCGGGGTTCAGGAGGGCTAATTTGCATGTGAAAAATACAAATTTCCTCATTCTTGCCAGTTGCACGCGCGCGTGTGGTGGGGGTCCGAAGGACCCGAGCTACCGGAAGGTCAAATTTCTCATGCAAACGCACCATTCCAGCGCCCAAGGCCCGCGAAGCGGGTTTTGGGCGCTGGTACGGCGATAATTTGAAAAGAGCTTCATTGACAATAGAGATAATAGGATTTCGATGGATAGGTATCTTAAGGGTTTACGGGAAAAATTGGGACCTAGAAAAAAATTTGGTTCGTGTAAACAACAAAAAATTTGGTCATTACAAATATATGTTTCAAAAAAAATAAATTTCAGGCAGGTTTTAAACATTATTAATCCAAGGACCCATTATTGCTGATTGCAGTAAAAGCTTGAACAGGCTTACCGATATTTATTATGGAAGCACATGTCGGTGCAGGGATTCCTGAAAATATTCGTATAATATTTTTTTTAATAGATTATACTTTAAGCTAAATAAAACAGTAGATATCAAAATAATTAAGGAATTAAAAATAAAATGATTCTATAATTTGCCAAACGAAAAATTAAAAATAATTCCTATAACGAGAAAAAGCGCGTAAAATACCTAAAAATTCCGGCCTGGCACCCGGACAGCTCCATGATGGTCTGCACGTGAGACACGGCCAGCACCGACTCGTAGGAGACGTTCTTCGGATGCAGGTCGCCGACGGGTAGCATTAGGCCTGGAAATTTTAATATTTTGGTGTTTACTGGTATATTAAAATACGTGCTAATCAAACGCGACAAAGTTTTAAATTGGGACATTTCATTTTAAAAATGACATTTTAATTCCACTTAAAATAATTTCAATTAGGATCCAAAGTTATTGAATCATTACAAAAAATTTCTAAGTTAGGCAATTTCTACCAGAAGTACAAACATGATTAAATTAAAGCAGAAAAACCCACAAGAACAACTCCTATTTCGCAAAAAAAATTCTATTTTGAAAAAAACATGTTGAGAGAAATGCCACTTTTCTCGAATGTTTCCCTTTCTTACTGTTGTGGTTAGACGATACAGCCATACCTAAACTGCCAAAACTTTTAAAATGAATTTCGTCAGGAAAACCTTATTGAAACTGTTATTCCGGTCTTGATCATGTAATCACCAATTAATTTTTATATTCAGCTCGAAATATACAAAATGCCATTATTTGATCAGCAAAAATCGTGAAAAATTGAAGGTTTCAGGAAAACGTGCAAAGCAAAAATTTTTGCTGGGCGTAATGTTTCCTCATTCTCTGGCCAAAATGTCGTTTCGATACGGTATGTTTAATGCTACGTTTTAGCCTCGCTATATATTTCTTCGATATCTTTTGGCTTCATTTAAAGGGTTATTTAAAACACCGTCAATAAACCGACAACACTATTTTTTGTCGAATATATTCTTTAAAAGCACCTCTCTCGACGTGGCTCTGCACGAGACGAATCGACTCCTCGTAGATTTCACGCGATTTGCTGAGTTCGACGGCCTGGATTGGCGGAAAATAAGCATTTATGGGATCATTTGCATTATCAGGGGGGGGCTAGTTTTCCACAAGTCCAGAAAGGCGTAGTAACGTAATATTAATTGTTCTAATAGTTTTTTTAGCAAAATTAAATTATCTTACCAGTGGAAAGCCTATCGAAAAACCTAGAATCTTTCAAAAATTAGAAATATTAAGAGAAATCAGCCATTCTGGTCGAAAATCGAAACCCCCCCTCCGATAATGCCAAAGTGCCCATTTATATTCGGCTATTTAATTCTATCAGTACTGCGAGAAAGCCCGCCCTCTAAAGAATTCTTCCAGCGGCATGTAGACTCAAGTTTGTTGGTGTGTTTGTACCCAACACTTAATAAATTTTCTGAAACATTTTTTTCAAAAAAGATCGATGATTTCAAAAATTTTTTACAAAATCTATTATTTTAATTTTTCAGCTTAGATTATTTACAGTAGTTTTTATCATCTTTTTCAAACAGAATTATATATTATATTGCTGGTTTACCTGTTTCGGGATGGCGAACTTCATCAGCCGCTTCAAATCCGAGGTGCTTCTCACTCCATCGCGCGCCAATTGCGTCTTCGTGTTGGCGATGGCGCTGAACAAGCCAATAAATTAAATATATAAACTTTAGATAAATTATTTTCATCGAAATCATAAAAAACAATTTTAACAATTTTTTAACAAAATCGAAAATTTGTGCAAAAATGTGTGTTTCAAATCATAGGCTAGAGGTGTAGATTTGCAACCCGGCAATCTACCCTATTGTAGATCTGGAGAATAAACACTTCCCAAAATATTTATATTTCCTAATAAATATAAATATTTTAACTATTAATATTTCTTAATAAATCAAAAAATTTAATAATATATTTTTTTCATAGAATTGGTAATAAAAAGCACCAAAACGCGTACCGATTCACATTTTCCGTGGCCTGCTGGACGATATTTTTCAGAAGCGCGTCGTCAACTACCTTGTCTACCTGAATAGGAAATTGGAGTTTTATATCGCAAGATTTAATGTTTAGGCGGGAAATAGATTTTAATTAAATTTTACATACCTCAACCTGCAATTTGCCCTTGACGCTCAGCCGCGCCTCGGCCATCATGGCGCCGACACTATTTCCGGCCATGCAGGAATAGACACCCTCATCCTGAAAATTTACAATTGGAGGTGGGACCTGTTCAATTAAACTAAGCTATTAAAAAAAGACTAAAATCAATAAACTATCAAAAATTAAATAAAAAAACTGGTTCAGAAATTTGTTTTTTATATCTGTTTCGCAATAAAAATTATGTCTCAACTTTTGTAGCACATGTAGGTGATTTCTACGAGCTCAATTCTCGTTGTTTTGGTGAGCAATTTCAAATTTGAGCTGAAAGGAGCCTTGGCTGCTACTTTATACTTTCACAAAAAATTTTCGATACATTTAAAAAACCTATTCAGAAAGAAATTTTGCCACGAGCATCATCCTAAAATCAAAAGTAAACTTTGAAATTATTTTTTTAGAAATCAAAAATCAATAACAGCATAAACAATTTTTGTGACATTTGGTGGGGAAAAGGATTTTTTAAAGGAACAAGTATAGTTGATTTCTCAAAGATTCGGCTTTCGTCGAAGGCGCTGGTGCGGAATTTCAGATCCCAGATTTCGGGAGCAATTACGATGGTCTTTTATATTGCCCAAAAACGAAAAAAAACCCCAAAATCCTCTTATAAAACTCTCGTTCGAATAATCCGAAGAATTAAAATATAGTGATAAAATTTAAAAGTCGCTAAACACAAGAAACTCTTTTTCAGAAATTTTTGAAAAAGATGTTTCAAAGTTGTATCGTTTGCAGTTCGATTTCGAAAGATTAATAGCCCCATTTCATGAGGTGGCGTATAATTTCAGATTTGCACTGTGCGTAAGTTGATCGTTATCTGGTCTTGTATAACAGATGCAAAGATCTCGAAGACGCTTGGCCATGGATATTGCAAAAAATCGATCCCTAGAATCGAGGTATACTTTCATGGGAATTTAGAAAAATAAAAAATAAATGATAAAAGCTTTCAAAAGTGGACAATCGTTTTCAAAAAAAGATGTTTCAACCATGTGGTTCGCTTCGTGTTCTCTCTAACCACCAATACGCCGTCTGTTGTCCTCTCAAATCTAACCAATTTTTGGCCGAGAATTAAACAAATAACCAAACATATACTTAGCATGTTTAATAAACCCTGTAACGATTTAGAAAATGATTTAATTTACTTGAAAAAATCAAATGAAAATTTGGAAGCTTATCGATAAAAATGACTTAATTTCGTAACTAAGAATTATTACCTGACGTGAGACGTGCGAGATGGTCATCTCGGTCCGGTCGTCGGAGGTCTGAAAACACAGAAGAATAATTTTCAACAAATTTTTTTGTAATGGCAAATCAATCCAGGAAGTACGTTTTTGAAGGGTACTACTTCTTAAAAAAACCTAAAAAAATTTTTGTAATTGATTCATTTGGCACTAAATTAAAACGGACCTTGATCGGATTGTAGATCCTAGAAATTTTGGAGGCATCAACGCTACTTGAAACATGCGAATTAATCGGAAAAATGAAGGCATTTTTGGTTTTTCAATGATTTTAAGATCAATTTAAATAATTTTTTTGGATTTTTGCGAGTTTTGCCAGAAACCATTAATCAAGGAAAAACTTTTGCGATTTTCGGTTATTCTGAAACACGAAATTTTTTGGCGTTTAGAAAACTTTTATCTCTTACTAGTGTAGACACCACGTCCCTTAAAATTGCCTAAAGATGAGAGCAAAGTAAATAATGTCGAGTCGAAACCGAGCTGTTCCACTGCCTTTAAAAACCTCTTACCTGATATCTTCCCTGCTTCAGCGGCATCTCGGCCCCTTCGAAAAACCACGAGATGTCGGGCTTCGGGACGCCTCGGGCCCGGCACCGGAATGTGACCTGAATTTGCATAATTATTTTATTTTTTTCCGCGATGTACACTTTAATGTTTTTTAAAATTAAATTGTAGTTTACATTCATTTAATGTCGGCTAGAGAAAAGAGCCGTAACGGAACAATTTTTCCCGTTAGTATTACTTTTTTGAAACACGTTTTGAACCTTTTTAATTCTTATGGTGATTTATTAGAATGCATTAAGAGTTATTACAGATTAGAGTTAAACATATTTTTGAGACGACCCAATTAAAAGAAAAATAAACAACAAAATCTGAAAAAAAATATTCAAGCAATTTGCTGCATCGAAGGGTTCAATGCTAGCAACCATTGTTTTCGAAGTTTGAGTTTTTCTAGAACATTTTTTTTGATTCAATACAGTTTTTTTTTTTATTTTAATTTATGCCGCAAAATTTTTTTTGAGCTATGTTGGCCTCTATCCAAATAGCGCTGATCAATTTTCAACCTTAATTTCGTTTTTACTTTCTATATGATTGTTGTTAAGCTGTCCTCTTCCGACGGATCTGTGCACTAAAGTCCATCTCGGCTTATTGCTTTGGAGAAGTTTTTGAAACACATTCTTCAAAAAGCCTTGAAAATCTGGGCGTTCTTGATTTTTAGAGCGTAAAATAAATATACAAACGCTATAGTAGTACAGTAGTCCAACCAAAAATTGTAGCAATTTACATTTTTAATGAAACGTTTTGTTTTTCAATATTCCAAAATCCGACCTGTTCTCCTGGTTCGACTGAAGTGGCTTGTGGCGGGTCAAAAATGGCGGGAGGAACGCTGGAAATGGTGTAAGTGAATTTAACTGTGATGATTTAGTTTGTAATTATTGTATTTTGCTAATATGTTAAAAATATAGAATTTTTTATATGATTCAAAGGCTCACCTGCTAATCAGATGGATTCGTGCTGTGTGTTCGATACGACCATGGATGTTTTCGGCAATACAAGTATAACTGAAACAGATTTTTCAAAGGGGCAGTCTAGCAGAGATTGTTGAGGAAGAGGAGAGGGCAGGCTAGCAGAGATTGTTGAGGAAGAGGAGAGGGCAGGCTAGCAGAGATTGTTGAGGAAGAGGAGAGGGCAGGCTAGCAGAGATTGTTGAGGAAGAGGAGGAGGCAGGCTAGCAGAGATTGTTGAGGAAGAGGAGAGGGCAGGCTAGCAGAGATTGTTGAGGAAGAGGAGAGGGAGCAGGCTAGCAGAGATTGTTGAGGAAGAGGAGAGGGCAGGCTAGCAGAGATTGTTGAGGAAGAGGAGAGGGCAGGCTAGTAGAGATTGTTTAGGAGATTGTCGTTGAAGAAAAGCGCAGAACCAGTGCAAGGCATCTCGTTTTTCCAAGCCCAATAAAACGATGAAACATACGTTCCAGCGTCGGCCTCCAAGAACGGGTAGATTTTGAGCACAGAATTAGCTTGCGTCATTTCGAACTTTCTGGAAGACACTAGCGGCTGACGGTTACGAAGCCAGGCAATGGACGGGCGTGGCTCTCCTGTCACCTAATAACACATTTTTTTCGATTTCGTTTTGACATCCAGTCTACATCATTTTCCAACTTGGATTTATTTAATTGTTCTTTAGCTTTGATTTATCTATGTTTCAGTCTTATTACATAATAGAAACAATCGTCGTTTTTCGGCAATAAGTGAAACTAACAAGACCAAAATGGACGGGGATAGAATAAACATCAGAAAATTGGCTTGAAAATTGAAAATTTTGAAATTTAAAACTTTTGAAAATGGATCATTTTTGAAATCGTTGATACATAGCCTTTCTTGGATACTAGGGCTTTATAAAAGGAGCAAAAATTATTTTTGTACGGAATGCGCGACTACCGAAGCTTCATTAATACCTCTTTCTACACGAAAAATGACTATTTTAATAAAACACATTTTTTTAGTAAACAACTTTTAGTTTTAGTTTGTTTTGAGTATTAAAGTCACCTCGCAATGCAGTTTGACCGGTGTCCCCTCACGATAACTCGAGTCCTTCGGCTTGAAGGTGAACTCCGGAGCTGTCGACATCCTCGACAGGGTCGGCCGGATTTGACGAGCATTTCTAAAATCAGAAAATTTTAAATTAATGAAATTCCAAGAAAAAAATTAAATGAAGAACCTTGGTCCAGGCATTAAAAATGTGAAAAATTCTTAGTTGCCGTAACTTTAAAAAACATCCAATTTCTCAGCGGCATTATTTCAGGAGCATTTATCGAAGGTCGAAATGTTCTTTGACAAAGAAAAAATTCTAATCGTCATGCCATTAAAAATACTAGCAAAAAAAATTTTTTTGGTTGGCGCAACTCCTAAGCATCCAATTTCGTGAGATTCCTCTTCTACTACCCTTCTACGATTAAAAGACCACCAAGTTGTTAGTTTTGGAAGGTTGATAAAACATCAATTATGCAGCAAAACTTCGATGCATAATTACAAGACGCACCAGTAGACTTTTGAATTTGTAGAATCATTTAATTTTTCGCGGGTTTTGAATGGATGTTTGAAGCACAGCACACGCGCGACAAATACCCGAAAAATGAGTTAGGGACGCGTGCATTAAAGAAGTTATAATTTTTAATTTTTAAATTGCTGTAAAACATTCAAAATTTTTCGTGAAAAGGTTTTTAAATTTGGAGTTGGTATTTCGAAAAATGGGAAAATTGCATAAAGCACCAAAAAACCCGTTCCGATCCAAACCAAAGAAAAACACGCTATTCGAACTTTAAAACTACATAAAGCCGAGAATTTTCAGCAAACACTTATCATGACAAAGAAGGAAGAATGAAAACAATGAGAGCCAATTAGAAGATTGGTAAATTTTATTGTTTATGAAATTTTTGAAACATTTTTCCTTGAATTTCCATTTTTTGACCTACAGTTTGATAACGAAAAGAAACTATAAAATAGTATTTACTTTAAGGTGATCATGCTCTTTTTGGCTTGAAGCGGAAGAGCAAACTACCAAATACCCACCTCGGGCTGGTGCTGTAGGCGACGGCACATTTATAATCGCCAGGCTGAGCGCCGAGCGGAATTAGGAGCGTTCCGTTGTCCTAAATTAGTCATTTTCGCGTTAGCTTAATTATGTTAAATGCCATTGAAATTATAAAATCGCAGTGATCACCTTCAATTCCCAGGAGTCTTCCGAGACCGACTGCTCCAGCTCGATGCCTCTAGAAATCGTAATTTAATCGGTTTATCATTTCTTTAACTTTCATCAATATAAAATTTAGTAAAATAAAATAAGTCCCATTCATGTAGAATTTTTAGAAATTTAAAAATCTATGTTTCAGAACAATCTTCAAGTCCTTTTGCTGGCATCTGATTATTGTTACTCATGTTAATCACTACTAAAACTGGAAGAAAATTTGAAACCTTCGTTTTCGAGAAAAATTGTGTTTCGGAATTTTGGCTATCAAGTTGTTCTGCTGCTTGGCCAGTCCATTCATCTCGCATTCGAAAATTAGGTTTTCAGGTCTTATTTTTTGACTTAAAGGGGCAAGCAAGGCATAACTATGGATATTTATGACTAGTTGTTGGCATGAATTTTGCCGCCCCGCGACAACGCAACGCGCCCGCTCGCCTTTTCATGGCGCGATGAATTAGGGTCCGTTTTGATGACTTGCTGATGTGCGCATAAAAAAATGTTTCAGAACATTATCAATATTTCTGGGTAATTAATCCGCTAATTCATCGAAAGATTACCCTAAAACCTCGTGTATAGGTCCGGTACAATTTTGTTCCGTACGAATCCAAATGACACCAAATAATGTGCGTAGGGTACAATTAGGCCCAAAAGCTATATGAAAGCCAAAAGAGGCCGGTTCTCAGGGCCTCATGCAGCAATTTCTTTCATTAAACCACCAAATTGTTGGAGCCAGTCGGAATACGAACAAATATTCCATCAAAATTGCAAAAATACCATTCGTGAGCGGCGTTATTTGCAAGAAACCGAAAAAAACGAAACACACCTAATGACGGTCATACGGAATTACGGACGCTCCGTACACGTGAAAATTTTCACCCGGAACTATACACGGGGAGGACCTATTCACGAGGTTTTAGGGTAGTTTAGTTTTTCGAAACATTATAAATCTTTGTTAACTTATGGATACGCGAATTAAACACTTGTTGTGTACGTTGCAATACTAAATATTCCGAGCCGCTTAGCGTTTAGATACTTTTTCACATCCATAATTAATAATACAAATTATTATCCTAATTACAATGAAATAATCAAGGATAAAAATGTCGTTCATAAATAGAAATAAAATTAGCGTAATTTGAACGTTAAGTTA